>VSTD030002495.1:0-11772 GCA_008808055.3 Sporobolus alterniflorus
GATGGCCATGTAGCCTCTCTTTTGATTGTCGGAGGTCCACATATCAGTTGTGACAACCACTCTTGATTTAATTCCAGCCATGTATTCAATGACCTTTTTCTTCTCCAACTCATATTGGTCCACTATATCTTTCCTAAAATACAACAACAAATAATTTTCGAAAATTAATCAGCAAGCAAAAAAAAATACAAAGGCTACAAATAATGATGTACCTAAGACCCTAAGTACCTTATTGTGTTCCTAGTTCCCATCTTGAACAAAGGCTGAAGTGCACTGCAAAAGGTCCGAAAACCTGTATGATCAACCATGCTTAAAGGGTACTCATGAAGGATGATCATAGTAGCAAGTGCTCTCCTAGCAGTGTTTTGATCAAAGGTGTAGTTCTCAACTGATATTGCCCATATAGCAGTGGCACCAAACCTTAACTATGGTTGCGCCAATTTCTTTGTGCCCATTAGCTTGATTTTTCTAAGTTGACATATCTTGAGATGATCATGAAGGTGACTAGTATCGTTACTTGTCGTACCAGAAAGAGCCTCTGAACAATAATTGCATTTTTCCCTTACAACTCCCATGCACTTGACTCTTTTAAACTCTTTCCAAACAGGTGAAGTCAGGTTTCTCTTTGTACCTAGCTCTTCTTCCTCTTCCTCTCCTTCCACATCAATAACCTATTTTGCCTTATCATCTTCTATCCCAATTGGTTGAGAATCATTTCAAGACTCTACTGGTGATCCAAAGAGTGGAAATGACACTGATTCAGTTTGTGAGGATTCACTACATGGAGTTTTGATGCTACTTCCACTAGCTGTAGACATCTCGCCGAATCTACAAGTCATATTATTCAACAATAGTTTACTGACTTCTCTCTCTCTATATATAGATTAGCAGAATCAACTAATAAGAAACTTGAACTAGGAATATTATAGGAGGTAATGAAGGCCCTTGCTGCCGGTGACGGGACAAGGGGAAGGGGGACAAGCTCGAGATGTAGGAGAAATAGGAGGCTACCTGTTCTTGTTCTGAGCTCGAGATACAGGTACTGATGCAGCTTGTGCTTGTTCTGGATGAGGCGGTGGAGTCGCCGTCGGCGTAGCAGGAGTCAGCAACACCACAACGGGGTTGGCTCTCGGTGGTGGCAGTGGATCAGGTGCGACCACGTCTCTTCATATGGGACGACCGGAGAGGCGAGTTAGAACTTGCTGCAATAGCAATAAACAAAAATTTTAGAGGAGGAAGTGAAGAGATCACTGGTCATCGTCGCTTGGGGAACCAGAGAGCACCGCCATGAAGATTGAAGAGGTCCTACCTCTGGGGATGATGGGTGCTGCCTCACAATTCACAACACAGGGAGCTGGGAGCCTGGCCCTGGCGTACTCCAAATCTCCAATACTCATGAACAGGGAGGTAGCAGGCATGGACTCTATGACTTAGGGAGTCAGGGAGGTGGCGGCTAGGTGCCTTGGTGCCTGGGTGTGTGTGTGTAAATGGCTAGGGTTTAGGGTTTGCAATTGTATTTGAGGACTGGACAATTTGGACTGTGGCTGGGCCTATTAGGCTACTATGAACTATTGTTGTGAACTGCTGAAGCTGACCTGTTTATTTAATTTCGGTATGGGTTTAATAAAACCAGACCCGGACCCGTAAACCCGATGGGTACAAGATTTACCCCACTAACAGACCCATGGGTGCAAAATCTGATCCAAACCTGCCTCCTAATAGGAGGAAAACCCACCGGGTCACGGGTCATGGGTACCCTAGCCGCCGCCTCATGGGAGAGACGCCGCCGCCGGTGGCACTCCCGGCGTCGCCGCCATCGCCACCAAACCCACTGTTGCCCCCATCGCCGGTAGTGGATGGCACCCCCTTGGTGGAGCTCTGTTCTTCGATTACGTGGTGACAAATCTGACATTGGAGCGCCCCCCTCACTTCTCCACCAGCAAATGTTGCAGCTGTCCCAACACCAGCCATGGTTGGAGCTCCCCTGATGTTGACTGTGCCACCCCAGCCCGATGAGAGCCCTGTGGTTGACGGTCGTGGTAGCTTTGTGCCACAGGTGAGCACTTATTTCCATCCTTGTTCCTTGCCCTACGTTAGTTAATCATGCTGCAATGTAGTGATTCATTTGAATTGAATGTCGTAGGCTATTGATTGGGAGTCGCTAGAAATTGAGAAGAGATGGGAAGAGGAAGGACCACAACACATTGTATTTGAAAATGGAGTTTATGAGAAGTTTGGGTTCAAGTAGGACGATGAAAAGGAGAGAAAAGCAACCCAAGAAGGTGTTGATACAAGTGGTCAAGCTTCGAAGCCGATGGATGATTGTGATGATGACCTTGGTTATTTGGGTGAACCATTACAGGACAAGGTTTCGTTGTGTAATTGGAAGAATCCTGTGATGATGCTTGAGAGCCGATATAAGGATATGCCTACGTTCCAACTGGCTATTAGGCAATTTGCAATAAATCGTGAGTTTGAACTAGACATTGAGGCAACTTGTCCATTCAGATTTAGAGGGTACTGTAAAGGGGTTGGGTGTCCATGGAGAATCAATGCAAGAGTTGAAATACAAGAATCACCAACCGTCGTAGTATGTTTGTTAACTTGAACCCTCTTTATGTTTTTGTAGTATCAATTGAACTATTTTTATGTTCGTTAATTGATGTTGTTGAATCTTTGTTGTTTTACAGGTAGCAATGCTTATTGATGAGCATTGTTGTACATCCAGTGGTAGGAGAAAGATAACCACTCTGACCAGTTCTTGGGTTGCCTCTCTAGCCCTTCAAATCTTAAAGAAGAAGCCATTCACGGGCACCAAAGAATTACATACCACACTTCAGGACACCCATAATTGTTAGATTACATATGATACATGTGGAAGGGTAAGGAAAAAGCTCTTGGTTAGTTGTTTGGAACTTGGGAGGACAACTTTCAACTTCTATTTAGATGGAAAGAAGCAGTGCTGCAGAAGATGCCTGATTCAGTGATTGAGATTGACATTGATGAAGAATAAGATGGGAGGCTATATTTCAAAAGGTTCTTTTGTGCTCTCGGCCCATGTCTTGAGGGATTCTGTGAGGGATGTAAGCCATACTTGAGTGTTGACTCCACAGTGTTAAATGGAAGATGGAATGGCCACCTACCTTCTGCAACTGGCATGGATGGACACAATTGGATGTTTCCTGTTGCTTTTGGCTTTTTCAAGGGTGAATCAAAAGATAGTTGGACTTGGTTTTTGTTGCAGCTACGCAAGGTCATTGGTCAACCTTCTCCTCTTGCGATTCATTGTGATGCTTCAAAGGACTTGATAGGAACTGTGTAAGACATGTTCCCTCAAGATGAGATGAGGGAGTGCTTCTGACATCTCATGCAGAACTACATGAAACAATTTCCCGGAAAGGAACACATGTACCTTGCTGCACGGGCATATAGGCGTGAGGTGCATGAGCAGCATAAGGCAAATGTAGTCAGAATTGATGGTTTTGTCGTGTGGATGAAGATGAATCATCCTCTCTTATGGTTCCGAAGTGGTTTCAACACGGACATAAACTGTGATTACATCACAAACAACATCACCGAGGTATTCAACAACTGGGTGAAAGACCACAAGGATCTTCCTATTTGTGAGCTTGCAGACAAGATAAGAGTGAAGATTATAGAACTTTTTTTTCAAGAGGAGAAGGATTGGAGATAAGCTAGAGGGAAATATTCTTCCTTTAATCATAGACATTTTGAATGCACGGACTAGATGGCTAGGTCACTTGTCACTAGCAAAAAGTGACTACAATAGTGCTGAGGTGCAGGACAATAATAATGTGTTGGCAAAGCACATTGTTAAGGCTACTGAGAAATGGTGCTCATGCTTTGTGAACGATTACTTCTCGGTTGAACAACCATTTAGGGATGTAGGGATGGAAAACTTTGTGAACGATTTAGGGATGTAGGGATGGAAAACTTTGTGAACGATTACTTCTCGGTTGAGAAGTTCAAGAAAGCGTATGTGAGAGAGGTGGAGCCAATTGCTGACCGGAGTTTTTGGCCGGAAGTGACAATTGCAGCCTATGTGGGTGCACCACTTCTTAAGAGAACGGTTGGTTGGCAGAGGAAGAATAGAATGAAAGACTGTCTTGAAGGTGAAAGTGGCAAGAAGACGGACACAGATGAGTCAGAGAAGGCGAAGAAATTGATCCGTAGGAAATTCAAATGTCCCAATTGTGGTCGGTTAGACCATAGGAAAATCAGCCCCAAGTGCCCTCTAAATGGAACAAAGAAAATGCAAGTAACTCTTTTTTTATTCCTCTTATGCCCCTTTTTCATCAGCCATATAAGTAACTCCATTGTCATGTGTTGGAAAAGAAAATCAAGAAAAAATACAATAAAGAGATGGTTCCCAAAAGAAGCATCTACTTCTACGTTTGAACACCACAACACTCCTCCAAGTGAAAATGTTGATGCTCCATATGAAGACATGTGTTGTTCTTCGCCACGACGTGAGAAACGGGCTGTGCTCAAGAAATTGACACCCAAGAAGAACATCTCAAGAAACTGAACTATGTGTTCTATTGTAAAGAGACAATGAGTTTTTTGTAGTCAGCTGACTATGTGTTCTGTTTATATGCAACTATGTGTTCCGTTTCTTTGCAATTATGTTCTCTTTCAATGTAAATTGTGTTCTGAAAATTTAGTAACTTGTGCGAGCTTATTTGGTCCCAGCTGATGCATTAAATTAAATTATAGGGGCTGATGTTATTTTTTGCTATTCAACAGATGCTCTATCACTACTACAGAAAACGTTTTTGATATCAGCTGGTATGCCATTTTGGTATCGGCCTTGTGGACTGATACCATTTAAATGATACAAAAAATGAGGTCTTTTTGGTATCAGCTGACCTAACACAACCGATACCAATAATTGTACAACTCTGTACAGAGATTCAAGTAGTTATTGGTATCGGCTGGCTTAAGCTAGTCGACACCAATAAACCCTGGACATATTCAAAAAATATTTGAATTTGCTATAAAATATGTACAATTTTCAAATTCAGAACACATTCACTTCACAAACGACATTCACAACAACATCACTAGAGTTAAAAACGATATTCACAACGTCGATCAATTCAATAGCTAAATAATTTATTCACAACAATATTCACAACGTCGATCATCAATATTCACATTATTCCTAAGTACATCAATAGAATTCATAGTTCAAATACCAAATCTTTCGTATAAGCAGAGTTGAGGAAACTCTGCTAATGTGTTGTTTTTGTCGAAGAATCTTTCGTGTGCATGGAATACCTCACGGTGCAAGAACATGCACATGTCAGATATGACATGGTCGACTCCGCACTTTTACATATCCTTACAAAAAAGATATGTCGATTCCTTTTCATAGTTAGGATGCTGATAAAAAAACAGAATTCAGTTATTAGTAATGAACAACAACATGAAGTAAAAGCAGAAAATGAACATTTAACACAGAATGTGAAGATATTACTAGAAAGATTAAGAAGCTAAAGGACACAATGGTAACTTACTTTCTCACGTTTGACTATGTACAGTCTAGTGATTCTAAGGTGCTCACACGTGTAATACCCACAATGGAGAGAGCCCAAGGGTTGCTTGACACACTTGAAGCCGAATCTGATTGCTAACCGCTTCCTGCCCTTAGGGTGCTGTCCATTATTTAGCCTATCATAGTACATCCAAACACTATTTCCAAATGTAACAACATCAAAATAGAGTTAACAATGAATGTTATAAAAGGAAAAAGGTTGTCGACCTACAAGTGTATATAAGGAACTTACTTTTATAAAATTTTGACGAAATTCTTGAATTGATCCTTCGGCGTATCCAAGGAGTCCAAAAGTATCGCTGACCCAGTGCTTGGGTATACGTTCCAGACAACATAATACCGACTTCAGGATCAAAGTTATCTTGTTAAGTTCAAAATAAACAGTCATATTTCAATGAAACTGATAAACTGAGAGTAGGTGTCAAACTTACTTAAAAAAGTATGGAATCTTTATGAGAAACTTGTTATCTTTCACAAACGCTTGCATTGCCTTAGCTATGTACAACGCTACCTTCGACCTTGCTATACCGGTCAGTTCCTTAACTTGTATATCGAAGTCATGCTGACTCATGTTCCTGTACATCTCAGAATCCTTGTTCAAGGTGATGGTGTAGCTTGCCTGATTGAGACGTGTCGGGTCAAGGATTCTGATCGTGCTCTTATCCCCCAATTTCTCACTGTCCATGAATTGCATCCTACATATAAATATCGTACCAAGAAAATATATTAAGATAGTATAAAGAAGCAATATATTGAGCAAGTTGAAAGAGTAAGTATGAACTTACAAGCAACAGACGACTAAGAGGTTCATGTCGAGCCACTTCCGGTGGAACATGAGTCACAAGTCTTCAAACTAAATATAACC
Organism: Sporobolus alterniflorus; assembly: GCA_008808055.3. NCBI lineage: Eukaryota > Viridiplantae > Streptophyta > Magnoliopsida > Poales > Poaceae > Sporobolus > Sporobolus alterniflorus. The sequence continues at coordinate 6,444 of VSTD030002495.1, forward strand.
TATTCTAGCTCCACTATAGAAAGCTTTTTTCGTGATTTGAAATGTGATGTTTGTCACACCCAATGATCTCGCTGTCAAGTACCAGTTGTGGAGTCTCCAGAGTGGAAAATGTTGTTTGGAAAGTTCTGCACTCATGAGGAATGACTTACCAAACTCAAAATTTTTAGGAACATCATGCTTCATGAAGATCGGATCATTTGATCTCAGTCCTAGTTTTTCTTGATCATAAACTTCACCATCTTCTTCGTATGAATCAATTTCAGATGCCGTGGGATATGACTTTGCCTGTTGTGCCGGTGTAGATATTGTAGACATCTTTTGCTTCTTTATTACCTCAAAGAACTTGTTCGTTGGGTTTGAACGAGTATTTGGGTTGTAGAGGCCTAATTCCTGGTGGATTGTGTTGTAAGGAGATGATGGTGGTAGATCTTGTTCCTGATGGATTAGTTTCTGCTGGGGCATAACCTTGACATGTGACGTTGGTAGTGGAGAAGCTTCCTTTTCCTTTGGAGACGACGGAAGTGAAGCTTCTTTGAACTTTAGAATCGACGGAGGTGACATTGGTAGCAGAGCTTCCTTGTCATTTGGCATCGCCATTTGGCTTAACGGCGACATAAGTTGGTTCTGTGGTAACACTGGCTCATCTAAGACAATTTAACATCGGTTCCACAATATGAACTGATTAACGACCTCTCCAAGCTCCTTGGCTCCCTCAGGCATGACATGGTCTAGTGGATAATCAATATATGGCATGTCAGTAATCTCACAAACTAACACCTTAGCATATTCTGTCGGAATGGGATTGTTGTGGAAAACACATCCCAACATGATCACACCAATCACAACCTCTTTTGTTTTGTTTCTCACTCTGCTGAGGGGAATGTGAAGCCGATAAAGCGTGTCACCCATGATATCATCGACAGGATACCACGTGTGTAAGGCTGATGTGGAGCCAATGCTGCTTCGGAGAGGCGGCGGTGATGGATTCTGAGTAGTTTGCTGTAACTCCAACTGTCTTTCTTGGCTAAGATTTTGCATGTACGACCTAAACTTGGTCTCAAACATTGTGTTCATTTTCTCTTCAATCGCATCTTTAAGATTTCTCTTGTATCTATCACACTTCTTATAGCTCCAAGTATCATTTGGAAAACCAATTTTCCATGGCATCTAAGAAGCGACGCCATGAATGCGTCCTATGTGTTCAGCGTTGCCGAGAGCTCCACTAAGAATGCCATTCTCCCTGTCAAACTTAAAGAAATCCAGTCATTTCTTTGCAGTGAGTTATACTGCCTTTTCTTGAACTGCAGCAACTCCTTTCTTCTTGTGCACAAGTTTAAAGTCTTGAGTCAACTCCGACCGATCCAGTAACCAGCTCATGGTTCTTTCTTCAATGACATCAACCAGATTAGGGTTGCCGACATTGACTGCTTCTTCTATTTTCTTCTTCCATTCAGGAATTTTACCAACATATCTGCTTGATCCCATGCGATGGGGATAGATGTTCTTCTTCGACAACTCAGCAAATTCATTACTGATGGTAATGGCTTTAGTATCGGTCTTCTGTTGAATAAATTCTTTCCACTGAGCCTCTGTAATTTTACCCATATGTTTTGGGACCAAACCCTTCTTCACGTAGTTCGTATTCATTTCAGACTTCCACTTACGAAACAACATTCCCATATTAATCAACATCACACTCTTCACAACATCCTGTACACCAGCTGGAAACTTGATTTTTTCCTTCATATTGCTCCAAATCTTCTCTTTTATGGTCGCAGGCACTTACCGCCAATCTGTGATAGTGATTGGGACATTGTCTCTAACTTAAAATTCGAAAGCGCGTTTGAATGATTTCCTTGCTTCAGGGGGTTCAGATGGAAGCCCATTCTAATCAAGATTGTCACCTAGATCACGCTGGACACCATCTTATTGGAACCTCGTTGCCCCTATTTTTGCTTGTTATTGGAGCCATCCTTAGGTTCTGTCGTGGATGGACTAGATTTTTTAGGCTGGGGGGCCGAGGTCACATCTTGCTCAGGATTGAGAGCCTAGAAATTGAATTAGGAGATTTAATATACCGCATGCAATAATTATTACGATTTGTGGCAGCCCACTTAAGCAGTCGCCACAAAAAATAGCCGGCAATAGTTCGTGCCAGCTACTTAAGTGGGCTGTTACCAAAAATCACAATATTGGCGTCGGCCCAGTTAAGCGGTCGATACTAATAATTCATTAGTGGTATCGGCTGTTATGCGCTATCCACAGTGGACCACGGCTGCCAAAAATAGAGCAAGCCGGCAGCGGCTTACCACGCGGACAGAGGGGTGGCGTCGGCTTAGACAAGAGGCAAGGAGGGGCTCCCTTTATAGTGGCGCATGAGAGGGGGCAAAATGGGGGCAACAACTCGCTCATGAGTGCGCAGAAGCAGGACTGCGTCAGGCACACGCATGGAGAGAGAGAGAGTCACAGCAGCAGCGGATAGCACCAGTGGGAGCGCTGCAGCGACGACACGTGGATGGGTAGCTCATCCACGTGACACGGCAGATCGCATGGTCTCGTGTCGAGCGCACGCGCGTGCAGAGGGAGGTGGCCATGGTAGGGCTATGGCGTGCCATGGGGAGGCGAGACGGGGCATGCAACAGCTGCAACGGCGTTGTCGGTAGGTGCCTTGTCCTGAGTTTCACGGTGACCAACGCTGGTGCAACGGCGGCACCAGCAGCGGCAGTGCTGTGGCCAGCTACAACGCAGAAGTGGGCATGACACTTTATACAGTGGCATGGGGTAGCACAGGGGAGGTGGCCAGGGTGAGCACGTTCGAGCACCAGCGACGCGCGGAGGCTTGTCTCGAGGCGTGGCGGCAGCCAGCGTCGATGGACCAGGCGCGTGACACCGATTTGGGGAAAACAGCCTCATGGGTTCGCAGTTGCGGGTTGGGTTAACGGGTCCGGTTCAGATAGGAAAAGAAAAGGGATTTAATGATTTCTTTGTTCATTGTCCAATGAATGCAGAAATAGAAATAAAATCCAGAAAATTGTTAGGAGTGTCATAAAAATATGAAAAAAAAATCTGGTGATAGATTAGGACATTTGGAGCAACTTTCATGCTGATCACTTGGGCTAGATCACAATGAATTTTGAATTAAAAATCAAAAATAGATCTGAGGTTGAATTTGATTTCAATTCCAAGAAATTTTGGAAATTTGATTTGATTGAAAAGTTAACGACGACACTTAGAGTACAAATGAAGTGTTAAAATCTCGGGATGTTACACTGAGAGCTCGAAGAGTTCACTAAGTGAAAGGGGAAAATATTCTTGTGCCCCCCTGCCTAAAGGGTAGGGACCCTTTTATAGGTCGGGAGGCGGCCGGATAACTACGAACCTATTATCTTTTACAAATATATCCACGAAGGGATTTACATAACCAGTGGGTCCAGACTTGAGATGGTTGGTTCACCGAGGTTGGTTGGAGGCTTCTTCAGTGTTTGGGCCTGTTCTGAAGTCTTCCATGCTCCCTCTCCCTGTTCTCCGGTCCCTCCATGGCGGTGGGGTGGATGGTGCCCGGGTCGGTTCTTGGAGAGGTTGCGTAGCGGGTCTTTTCTTGGCGGTGACGTCTTCCCTCATGGAGCGATGAGGTAGATGGGCTAGCCTCCCCTGCACCAGCCTATGGCCCATAGGCGCCTACCGAGGGGACCAGATCTGCGTGTGAGGCACCATCTGGTCTTGTCATGGCGAGGTTTGTCAGGGGAAGGGAAGCTTCCCGGGGCGTCGTTATTGGTTGGAGGTTTTGTCCTCTTTGATATCTGCCCATAGAATATCACATAGTAAATGGGTTCTTACTAGGTGGTGCTTACCCGCTGGCAAGGTCAGGATGTTATTTTAGGCATGTTCCTCGGGCATAGCGACGTCGGGCGGCGATGGGATGGATTCCCTACTCAAGTGCTTGGTGTCAGGGGCGTGTGGGTTCCTACTGCTACATCCCATCGTGGTTGGTGCTTAAGACTGACACTACCCGAGACCCGCAAGGGGCAATACTTATCCGCATTGGGGAGCCCCCAGGCATGCAGATGCCCGAGTTCCCTTCCCGGGTAGCTGGGTAAGGCGGACAGGTGGTGGAATCCCATTTGCCCATGCTCAATCGTAGGGTGGAGGAATGACGACGTGGTTCGTCACCGTGATTAGTTCATTTTATGTTGGTGGACCCCTCTTCAGCCTGCTAGAGGTAGGGTCATTTCCTGGTACGGGGTGTCTAGTCCCTCAGTCATATGCCACTGTAGGATACCTATCATATCCAAAAGTTTTGGGCCACAACCGACAACCCACGGTACCCAGGGTAAATTACCCTGACAAGTTTGAACTAGGAAATTGATTAAATCTGGAATCCCTGGAAAAAAGGTAAAATAGCTATTCACTACGGCCCAAATCTGGCCGGGCCTAAAACCTCACTGGGCCTACTTCTAAACCAGAGAACAGGGGAGGCACGCCCAGTTCATGGTGCCCAGGCGCTGCCGACGGCTAGGTGGCCGAATCCGGTGAGCGATGATGCGAGGAGTTGAGGTGGTGGCGCTAGAGTGAGATGGACATGTGGGGAACCCATTTCAGGGAAGAGGGGAGGAGGAGGCTCACCCTAGGCGATGACCTGTGGTGGTGCATGTCAGCGGGAGGTTGACACCATGGAGGAAGTGGTGGATCGGCGGAGGCTGCAGCTCGAGTGGACGGTGAGGTACAGGGTGCCTGTGGGGAGCTCATGGTGGCACTGGTGGCCCAAATGGGTAGTCGGAGAGACTAGTGCCAATGGGGCACCTAGCGGCTTGGAGCGGACCGGTGTGGTTGCATCGACGTTGCGCGTGGCTCATGGATGGCTGAAGGAGGATGACCGGCGCAAGGCGGCAACACGCATGGCTAGCGGCAAGGCCTTCACTGTGGAACCGGATCTCGACGCATGAGCGGCGGCTGGATAGATGGCATCCGGTGGTGGCTACCGACGCACGGGGAGGGGCGATGTCTATCAGCGCCGAGCAGCAGCGCAAAGCAAGGCGAGATGCGAAGGAGATGGGGAAAATATCTTTGCCCCAACGAAGCCCTAGCTGAGCGGAATGAGAGAAGAGAGTGAGAGAGAATGGAAGAGAGAGAGATAGAGAATGGACAGGAGAGAACCATGAGAGAGGGAAAAAGAATCTTGCTTCGGGGACCGCGCACGACACTGTGTAGTGAGAAAGCACATGATCTATGTGTCACTTTTGGACTCTCGTGATTGGTCAGAGGAGAGAGGTGCGGATCGGTCTATTTTTAGTAGCGGTCATCTTAGGCAACCGCTACAAAAAATGAGATC
>VSTD030002496.1:0-11771 GCA_008808055.3 Sporobolus alterniflorus
TGAATTTTAGTCACATTCCAAAATTTGAAATTTTGGGGTGTGACAAACCTACCCCCTTAAAATGAATCTCGCCATCGAGATTCAGACGGATCAGAAAAGAAATTTGAAAATTCTGCATTCAATTCTTCTTCTCTCTCCTCCGTGATCTCAAAAGGACCAATGAACCTAGGTGCGAGTTTGCCTCGTAACATGAAACATCATAAACCTCTCATTTGTGACATCTTGAGGTACACGTAATCTCCAACTTGAAAACTTATTTTTCTTCTCCTATGATTGACGTAACTTGACCAATGAACCATATGTTCTTTCTTACCATACGAACTTGTCTCACGACATCTTAGAAAATGTTGAGTAAAAATTTTTCCGTTCTCCCATCTTATTCCAAAACAACGGGGTTCAGCACCTAGGACCATATAGCATCCCGGATGATGTCATCTCCAAACTCTCTCGGTAGCTATTGTTGAAGGAGAACTCGACGTACAGTGCACTCTTATTGCAACTCCTTTCATATTGCAGAGCATAGACTCTCATCACATTCTCAAGGATTTGAGTTACTTTCTTGGTCTGTCCAACAGTCTGAGGGTGATAAGCAGAACTAAAGTTCAAATGGGTATCTATGGTTTCAAGCAACCTCTCCCAGAACTTTGAAATAAATTGGGTCCCCCTAGGAGACACGATCCGCTAGGACACTCCATGCAAACAGACTATGTTAGACATATACAACTCGGCTAGTTGCGGTCCAATATAAGTCATTTTGACGAGTATGAAGTGAGCTACCTTGGTCAGTTGGTCAACAATTACGCAAAGGGAATCATATCCAGACTAACTCCTAGGCATTCCCAGGACAAAATCCATAGCAATCTCTTCCCACTCCCACTCAGGTACTTGCAAAGGTTGCAACATCCTAGTGGGTCGTTGATGCTCGACTTTGACTCTCCGATAGGTGTCGCAAAGAGCAACATATTCAGCAACATCTCTTTATTCCGTACCACCAATAGGTTGACTTGAGATCTCGGTACATCTTATTCCCTCCTCGATAAATGGAATAAACAGACTCATGAGCCTCTTGAAATATCTTATTCTTCAATCCCTTGGCATTAGGCACACAAATCCTTCCTTTGTACCACAACATCCTTCATCGTCTTTCATAAATCTGGGTGACATCTCATCCTTGGCATCACGCTTTATCTTCTTGATCTTGTCGTCTTCCAGTTGACCTTTTCATATATCCTAGAGTAGAGTAGAATCTACATCCATCTTCATGACTTTCATATTGGCTACAATCCTATGGTTGAGCTTGTTAAACTCTTTGCATGACTTGAATGGCATATGCTCTACTACCAACTAACTTACATGAGACCTTCGACTCCAAACGTTGGGTACCACATTTGCTTTTCCGGGGTGGTAGTTGATTCCAATATTGTAATCCTTAATAAGCTCCAACCGTCTTCTTGGCCTAAGGTATAGGTTCGGTTGTGTGAAGTTATACTTCAAATCCTTATGATCTGTATAGAGTTCACATCTCTTTCCCATACGGTAGTACGTCCAAATCTTGAGAGCATAAACTACAGTGGCTAACTCCAAATCATGAGCCGTATAGTGCTCCTCATGCTTCCATGTGAAAATATTGCATAAGCACACATCCTAATCCTTACCCTAAGGCATTTCTAATGATGGGGCAGTCGTTAGTCATTCCTTCAACTCCTGAAGGCTAGCTTCATGGGCGAGCGCCTACTTGAGCTTCTTGTCCTTCTCAAGCAACTCGGTTATGGGCTTGGTGATCTTCGAGATTTCTTCGATGAACCTACTATAGTATCCTACTAATCCAAGAAAATTTTGAATATTGCTGACACTAGTAGGTGCATTCTAACTTCGTACATCTCAAATCTGGCTTAGATCCACAGTTATTCCTTCTTCTAAAATGACGCGACTCAAGAAAGTGAGTTGCTTCAACCAAAACTCACACTTGCTTAACTTGGCGTACAACCTATGGTCCTGAAGCTTCTGCAATACCGGACCGAGATGCTCTTTGTGTTATTCTTCGTCCTTAGACTAGACCCATACATCATCGATGAACACTACCGTAACACCCTGGTGTTTAACTCACGTAATCTCGTGCAAATCCCATTGTAATCATGTGTTTGAACTAAGTTTAGAATAAATTCAATCGAATCTTATCCAAATTCATGTCCAGATCTGAATTTCACTTTTCATTTGTATATGGTTAACCTTTGGTCAAAGTGCCCAATACAAATGTTGTGCCAAATATTCAAATCTACCTCCAAGAAAATTCCCATAATTTTTGGAGGCACCTACGTATTTTCCCAGATTTTTTTACCACTTATGTGTTGTATGAAAAGGATGGGTGAAAACAAATTCCTTTTCTTCTTCGTGGGCCAAACTGACAGCCAGACCCGGCCCGATCCACGTCGTGAACCCCATCCGCCCTGGCTCTCACTCTCTGTGTCGCTACCAGTGGGCCCTGGTGCCATTGTGGCCCACCAACCAACCACCACGTCTCTGCACGGGCCACTTGTCGGGGATTTCTTCCCCCAAATCCCCTGCCATGCGCACGCGCTCACCGCCAGAAAACCATCGCTACCTCACCATCCTATCGCTGCTGTTGGAGTGCCCCATTGCCTGTGCACGTCTCCTCACGCCACCGTGTTCCCTCACGTGCTCGAGTAGTCTCCTCGCCCTGCTATGCCTGCATGCATGTGATCACTGCCATGGCCGCTGAGCTGCTGCGGTGCCCGAGGATGAGACGCTTGCCGACAAGGCCGCACAGCACCACGCCGTCTGCCGAGTGAAGGCCTAGGCCAAGCCGTCCACTCGTCTGCCGCCTAGCCCACCTGCTTCTCTGCCACCTGGCGTGCTCATGCCGCCACATGGCCACCTCTGCGCAGCTCCCCTCCTCCAGCTCAGTGCGGACAACAGCATCTGACAAAAGCACTCAGCTTTGTGTCAAGTCACCGCCTCTTGCCGCTGTCGTGCCCAGTGCCCACCTCAGCTACAGCGCGCCACATGTGCAAGTAGTGCGGCAGCTTCGCCCAGTCATGCCTCATGGTGACAAACTCTGCCAGCTCTGCTATGCCATCATGCAAGAGCTGCTGCAAAAGGACACCCCCTGCATCTTGTCTGCTCCACCACCATCATCCTATCCTCTTTGGTAAGCGTTGCCACCAGCTTTCCCCTGTTTTCCCACCATGTGTCATTGCCAGGCCACCTCACCACCTCCATGTGTAGGACTTGGAGCACCACCGTTGGCTGGGGCTACTCCAGAACCCATTGGGTTCACACCTTCTTCACCGGAGCACCGCCGTGGCAGAGCCATGCCACCGCCACAACCTACCTCTCGGTGAGCTTCCTCGCCAGCACCTCCTTGTTCTCTTTTCGGCGTAGCGGTGTGACCCTGACATGGTCCTGGTCGTGCAGGTCCACCCCTAGTTCCGTTGGACCTCGCTGTTGACCACCGCCACTGTGCCAGCTCTAGTTCACTGGTGAGCCACCACCCGATGCTACCCCTCTTCCTCGGACCGAGCCTGAGCTCAGGACATTGCCATGCCGGTACGCTGTGAGCCGTGGATGCACATGGTGAGCACATTCTCATCGGTCGGGCAGCCCTCGCCCACCAGCGGCTATGCCATGCCACGCGCTTTGCATGCCGCAACCGCGCCAGAGCAGGCATTACGTGCACTCTGTGCCACGCCCCATGGGCCGGCCCAGTCACTCACAGGCCGAGCGAGTTGCACTGGCCAGGCTGTGTGGCTGCTATAGGCATGGGCCGCATGGTCGCTTTTGGCCCATTTGGCCAGAGTGAAAATAGAAATTTCTTTTCTATTTTGTTTCAGTTTAAACATTAGGTTTAAATTTAAAAAATCTTATCTTCCTGATTAAAGCTCCAAAAATCATGAAAGCAATTATGTTGGATTCATAAATTTAAGATCTAAGAAAAATATTGAACAGAATAGTAGAGCTTATCTTGAGGAAGTTCCCTTTAATTCTTGAATCAAGTTAATTTATTTAATAAACATGCATCGTCATCACACGTAGGACCCGTCACTATGGGAGTCTTTACAAAGGAGGAGAAGGTCGAGTAGGAGGAGTTTGGAGGTCCGCAAGCCCCAAGTTGAGGAGCATAACTCATTGTTGGAGCAAGGCAAGCCCCGGTGCATTTTGATCTTATAGATATTTAACATGACTTGTTTTACTTATCTTTGCATGTGATATATTATGCATTATGTGTAGGGTTCTTATATGATGGTGATAGGATGCATGGTAGCACCCTTCCATATATTATCCTTGGTGTAGTTGTATTACTTTTACGACTAGATATGATATGCGCAGTTGATAGCCATCGATAGAAATCGAGTGGTAGGTCCCATTCGCATGCAGGACACCCCCCCCCCCCACCGCCTCTTCTCATGAACTTGAAGGATATCTCAATTTTGTTGATTAGAGGTTATGTTTATGGTTATGTTGTTGTCATGACCAGGCGGGGCAATTAGGGGACAGTGAAACACTTAGCTTAGTAACTACTTTGTCGAACCGCACCCCCTACTTTGAGGTGGTTTGTTAGAGGGAGAATGAGGCAGCCTAGGATGACGATCGGGCAGGGTATCGCTGGGAGCCAAGACCTCATCCTGGGAGCAGGGGACTGATTTAAACCTAGTAGGTGCTTCGGGACGATTGTTGTACGTGAGACTCTAGGAGTCGCACGCACGACTTGTCAGTCAGGTTCTTCCATTATAGGGTGTCTATCGATTCGAGTCACCGTGACACTCTCGGATATGAATGGTCATTGGTCCATTGTGGTCATGTCGTAGTATGTTTTGTTGTATTGATGGCATGGTTTAGAGGATGTTGGTTATGGTTATGTTATCATGATAATTTAACTTTCAGAGCACTTATATTTATGGTTTGTATGTGTGTACTTGTTAATTCTCGCTTCACCAAGAATCCTTCAACATGATCCTGATTAACGCTCGTCATTTCGTGATGGGTATGTTACATCTAGTATCAGAGCTGTGTCAAAGTTAAGTGCACGCTAATGAACCTTAAAAATGACCAACAACATTTTTACGGTGAGGAACGTGTTCTACCCATATAAGGGCTATAGTAGCTTTTAGGTCGCAAGCTAACAATGTTTAATTTATGCAACTACGACAAAGCTAATGGTGTGTTTTTTGGGATTGTTTCAAATTATTTTGGTGTTTATGAAGCTTATTTTGTTGTTGGTGAATTTTAGTAGAACTACTTGTGCTACGAGTGTTTATTTTGTTGTTTACGCCTTATTTCCTTGTTTATGCTTAGTATAGGCATGAGTTGGGTACTTCGATATTGACCCGAGGGGCATGCGTGAAGGTTGCTGACTATTGTGATCCCTCTTCTGTAGGTACATTGACTCATGTTAGTCCAATAGAAGAAGTTTGCGAGTGTGTTTTGCCACCGACTGCGTGTAGCATGTAATAGTGGGCTACTCTTTTATTTTGTGACGACGTATAGGCCGTTGCATGATAAATCATCTTAAATGCAACTTAAATATTGGAATTGTGTTCTTATCGTGTTTTAATCCCCACCTTTGTTATCTTTTCCGATAGCTTTTGCTATCGAGCTGGAGTATCTTTAATCATAAACTCTAATCTTCCAAAAATCTTGTCTGAGATGGGAGATCACTCGTACTGCACCTTTGAGGATGGCCGGTTGAGGACGAGGGGTTTGCACTGTCATGGCTTCCCTCTGTTGCTGTGGGACGTACTCATGCAGACTGGCTATGGGGATGAGGTTCCTGCATACTATGGGCGACTCTTCAAGGAGCACGGCCTGCAACGCTGCGAGGTCTACATCGATATCCCATCCCACCCCATGTTTCCTGATGGGAGCCCATGGTCTTCATAGGTCATTGGGAATGACATGGATGACACCATGGAGAAGGCTACTCACATGGCGCTCACCACATTGTGGTCGCAGAACATGCCTGCCACTACGGGCATGCCTATCTCACTGTACTTGATTCAGGACCGCTCCGACCTGGAGTGGAAGGCATGCCTGGATGAGGCGAGAAACGTCTTTCTAGAGCACCACCACAGTGGTTGGGCATACATGGCGATCAATGCCCAGCACCTATTCCAGTTGCAGCACAACACCCAACACTTCATTGCAAGACAGGGGTGCCATCTTGGTAGCTATGCCAAGGAGATCAAGTCCCCTAACTAGGAGATTAGTCGTATGGCCCAGGAGCATGGTGCCATGCGCCAGCAGGTGAGGTACCTGGAGAATCACCTCTATGACAAGGATAAGCAGCTCTTGACTATCTACCGCCGCTCGACCGAGTGCGACCAGGAGCTGCTTAGGCACCGCGGCCTTCTATGGGAGCCAGAGGAGGCCACCGCTGCTAAGGCCCATGAGCTTGAGGAGATCTAGGCTGCAAAGGCTGAAGCGATCGCACACCAATAGGAGGAGCTATAGGACTATGATGAGGAGGTGCAGGAGCATGAGTTTGAGCTCGTGAACCGAGACAATGAGATTGTAACCTCCAGGCTCATATTCACCAGCTCAAGCTTCAGTAGGCACCTGCTCCTGCCGCACCTATAGAGGATCCCGCTCCTTCCTTGGATGTTGAGGATTCCTAGATTCTCTTGTACTTTGTGATGTTGGATAGGTAGTCTGTACCTAGGATGACACCCCATGGCTAGAGAACCAAGATGTGCCCGAGGGTTCTGGTGGTCGTTGTGGGGCTGCACCCACCAAACCTCATGGGCCTGCTCCTGGGGCTGCACCGCCACCACCGCCACCTCTGCCACCCATGAGCATTGAGCAGCAGCTAGCCACACAGAACAAGCTCATGCGAGTGCTGACAGAGAACCTCATGCACCATGGAGTGCGCTAGCCACACCGCCAGCCGGTGATAGACTCCTCCTACACTGACTTCTTGGAGATTCACCCTCCACTGTTCACAGAGGCATCTGATCTGCTGGTGGCGGATAATTGGCTTCACATCACTGAGTCTAAGTTTGGGTTCCTGCACTGTACTGAGTTCAAGAAGACTCTATACGTAGCCCAGCAGCATCATGGGCCTACCAATGCTTGGTTGGCTAACTTCACCGCCACTCTTCAGGACGGCCACCAGGTGATGTGGGCCAAGTTCCGCTAGGCCTTCTGCGGATACCACAACCCTATGGGCTTGATGACTCACAAGCTTCAAGAGTTCCTACACCTGTAGCAGGGTTCAGGGAGTCTCTACGAGTACAACAAGAGGATCAACCACCTCTTGCGTATGACTCCTACCACTCTGACATCAATGAGAAGAAGATGGCACTGTTTCATTAGGGGCTCAACCCTGTGCTTCATGAGCACCTGATGCTATTCCGGGGCTGCACCCTAAACGAGCTCATGAGCGCCTCTATTGAGCAAGAGGACACTTGTTGTGCTCGTATTGAGGAGGAGAGGAAGGAGAGGCCTCTGTCTAGGCCAACCAGGGGCACTCTGCCCAAGTACTGCTTGGTCTACACCCGTCCTTTAGGCCATCCACGTGGTCACCCTCCGTCTCAGTAGTGGAGTCACCATCAACCTCAACTGCTGGCCCCATGTCCTCCAGTCTACCCACAGCAGGCTGCTCCACCTCAAGCTCTGTAGCCTGCTAGGCCAAGTTTCCTGTGCTTGAACTGCGGGCATACTAGGAACTTTGCTCGAGAGTGTCCCCATCCTCATCAGGGCTACTCTCCTAGGGCCCCGTCACCGCCTGGCAGTCAGCAGAAGGCAATGATCCACCCACCATCTCCAATCGTTGGCCGTGCCAACTTCACTATGGTCAAAGAGATTCCTCCTGGTGAGGAAGTTTTTGCTGGTACATTCTTCTTGTATGAGCGCCCAATCATCATATTGTTCAACTCTAGAGCTTCACATGACTTTATGAGCTTAGCCTGTGCTCAAAAGGCCAAGCCTACTCTCTGTGCTACACCAATGCCATATTCTACTAGCACTCCTGAAGGCCAAGTGGTTGCCAATCAGATGGTCCATAAAATCCCACTCGAGCTTGTCGGGCGAGTGTTTCTGACCACTCTTATTATCTTGAAAGGCCAAGGAATCGATGTCATTCTTGGTATGAACTAGATGAAGATGCACCAGGCTGTGTTGGACATCAATGCTCATCTTATTTTCGCCAAGGTTTCTCTGCAATTGCCACTTGTTGCTCATCTCCAGGCATCTATTTATGCTATGGTTGCCAAGAGTCTAGATGGGATACCTGCGGTCCATGAATATCCAAATGTGTTTCTCGATGATTTGCTAGGGATGCCTCCTGATAGAGCTATTGAGTTCAAGATCGAGTTGCAGCCTGGCACTGCCCCTGCCTATAAGTGATCATATCCAATGGTGTCGAATGAGTTGGCAGAACTGAAGACCCAGCTGTAAGAGTTGCTTGATAAGGGGTATATCAGACCCAGCTATTCACCATGGGGTTATCCTACTCTCTTTGTGGTGAAGAAGGACAAGACACGGCATTTGTGTGTCGATTACAGACAACTCAATGCGGTGACTGTGAAGAACAAGTATCTGCTGCCCTACATTGATACTTTGTTTGTTTAGTTAATTAGAGCACAAGTGTTCTTAAAGATTGATCTTTGATCGGGTTATCATCAAATCAAGATCTGTGAAGAAGATATCCCAAAGTCTACTTTCTCCACTCGATACGGTCTCTATGAGTATCTGGTGATGTCATTCAGGTTGACCAACGCCCCCGCTCAGTTCATGTACTTGATGAACTCTGTATTCATGGCAGAGCTAGACAAGTTCATCGTGGTCTTCAATGATGACATCTTGGTCTTTTCTAAGAACAAGAAAGAGCATGAAGGGCATCTCCGTATTGTGCTTCAGCGATTGCGTGATCATTAGCTCTATGCAAAGTACAGCAAGTGTGAGTTTTGGTTGGGTGAAGTTCCGTTCTTGGGTCACATGTTATCTTCAGAATGAATATCTGTGGATCCTAGAAAGGTACGGGATGTGCTAGATTGGAAGCTGCCAAGGACTGTGCATCAGATCTGTAGTTTTCTTGGATTAGCTGGCTATTATCGCATATTCATCCCAAACTTCTCCAAGATTTTCAAACCCATCACTGATCTTCTAAAGAAAGAGAAGTTTGTCTGGAATGCAGAGCATCATCAGACATTCCAAACTCTGAAGAAACTGCTAACTACATCTACTGTGTTGGCACAGCCAGACATCACAAAATCATTCGATGTTTATTGTGATGCTTATGGCACTGGACTTGGCTATGTTCTTATGCAAGACGGTCATGTGATTGTGTATTCCTCACTACAATTGTGCCATCATGAAGAGCATTATCCCACGCATGATCTTGAGTTAGATGTTGTTGTCCTTGCTCTACGGACATGGCAGCATTATCTTCTAGAGAATGTGGTTCATATTTTCACCGACCATAAGAGCTTGAAGTACATTTTCACTCAAGCTGATCTGAACATGTGTCACAGAAGGTGGTTAGAGATGATTAAGGACTATGATCTTGAGGTTCATTATCACCCCGATAAGGCGAATGTGGTTGCCGATGTCTTGAACCGCAAAGCTCACTGCATCTACCTGTCTGCTATCTGCATCACTGGGGAAGAATCCAGCATTTGAGTGCCTCTAGACATGGCTCAGTATAAAATGACCCTCACCCCGTTGCTAAGCGGGGAAATCATTGCAGCTCAGAGCAATGATGAAGGAGTCGCGCATGTCAAGAGAAGGTTGACCGAGGGTGATCCTGAGGTCGATTGTTTATATGTGGGTGAGGAATGCACTCTCTGGTTCAAGCCCATTTGGTGGTTAAAAAGAACCATGAGCTATGCAAGAAGATATCCGATGAAGCTCATACTTCCAAATATTCCATCCACCCTGGTTGCGCAAAGATGTATCATAATCTGAAAGCACAATTCTAGTGGACTCGAATGAAGCACAACACTTCTCACTATGTTGATGAATGCAACACGTGTTGAAGGGTCAAGGCCAATCACATGAGACCTGCTGGATTGCTGCAACATCAGAGTATTCCTGCTTGGAAATGGGAAGACATCATTATGTATTTTATTGTGGGTTTGCCTCTCTCTGCCCACAAGTTTAACTCCAACTGGGTAATCATCGACTGGCTTACCAAGTTTGCTCATTTCATTTTGGTATGCTGAGTTGTATATGGCTCGCATCCAGTGTATGTATGGTGTGCCCAAGACCATCATCTCTGACTGAGGACCCAAGTTTGTCCCTCATTTCTGAGAGCAGCTACATGCTTCCTTTGGGACACATCTGATCTACAGTTCAGCTTATCATCCATAGACCGATGGTCACACGGAGTGAGTGACTCAAATTCTTGAAGATATGCTCCAAGCTTGTGTGCTAAACTATCATGACAAATGGGACAAGTGTCTGTCATTGGCTGAGTTCTCTTACAACAACAGTTATCAGTTGAGCCTCATAATGGCACCCTTCGAAGCTCTGTATGACCATTGATGTTGTACACCTCTGAACTGGATCAATCCTGGCGAGAGGACAATCTTTGGTACAGACCTTGTCACTGAGGCCGAGGAGATAGTCCATCGTATCCAGACCAATCTAAAAGCTGTCAAGGCTCGACAGCAAAGCTATGCCAACAAGAGATGTCGGCTGCTTGATTTTGAAGCAGGCGACCGTGTGGACCTTCATGTCTCGCCTACGTGAGGTGTGAAGAGGTTTGGGATCAAAGGCAAGCTAGCACCATGTTCCATTGGTCCATTTCCTATCTTGGCTAAGTTGGGGAATGTGGCGTACCAATTAGAGCTGCCGCCATCCTTGGCAGGTGTTCATAACATGTTCCATGTCTCTCAGCTGAAGAAATGTCTGAAGCCGCCCGCTGACATTGTCGTTGACGATGTCACGCCTCTTGATGCCGACATGTCTTATCCAAAGCATCTAGTGAAGCTTTTGGGTTAGCAGGACCGAGTCATGAGGCGGCAGACAATTTGATTGTACAAAGTTCAGTGGAGCCATCATTCTGAGAAGGGGGCTACATGGGAGACCGAGGATTACCTCCATTCCATGTATCCAGAGTTTCTCCCTCTGCAGTGATGCGTGTGTACCTCTTTTGTAACCCCTTTGTGCCTATAATCTCAGATGAGTTTTTCCTTAAGGGGAGAGGGCTGTAACACCACGGTGTTTAACTCATGTAATCTCGCGCAAATCCCATTGTAATCATGATTTTGAACTAAGTTCGGAATAAATTGAATCGAATCTTATCCAAATTCAAGTCTGAATCTGAATTTCACTTTTCATTTGAATATGGTTGATCTTTGGTCAAAGTGTTCAATACAAAAATTGTGCCAAATATTCAAATTTACCACCAGGAAAATTGCCATAATTTTTTGAGGCACCCACGTATTTTCCTAGATTTTTTTACCACTTCTGTGTTGTATGAAAAATGCCTAGGTAAAAAGAAATTCTTTTTGTTCTTTGTGGGTCATACCCGGCAGGTAGACCCGGCCTGATCTGCATCGCGAACCAGATCCACCCCGGCTCCCTCTCTCTATGCACTGCCAGTGGGCCCTGACGCCATTGCAGCCCATCTGCCAGCCACCGTGTCTCCGCATGGACCAACTTGTCGAGGATTTCTTCACCCAAATCCCCTGTCGCACGCACACGGTCCCCGCCAAAATCCCATCACTACCTCACTGTCCTGTCACCTGTTTCCATTGCTGTAGTGCTCCATTGCCTGCACATGTGTCCTCGCACCGCCTTGTTCCCTCACG
>VSTD030002497.1:0-11771 GCA_008808055.3 Sporobolus alterniflorus
GCCCCAGAATCAAACAATATAGTGACGGGGCATTCATTGAGAAAGAACGTACCCACAAAGACTTCCTCTCCCATGGGTATCTCCACGGTAGTGTAGTTGGCACGGCCAGGTCACTGCGCTGAGCCCCTCTGTTGGCTCTTCTGCTGGTTGGCCATTGGCGTTGGAGTACGAGGTGAGTTTGCTGGCCTTGGCAGGCGGCAATCCTTGGCAAAGTGCTCAACCTTCCCACAATTGTAGCACGGGTACCCCACTGGTGTGACTTGCTATAGCGGCCTAGCTGCCCCCTGGTGCTGCTGAGTGAACGGAGCACATGTGTACTGCTGCTGCTGCAGCTGAAACTGCTAGGGTCTAAATACACGATCTGAAGATTACTTACTCAGCTTTCCATTGCCTACTCAAGCACATGTTTCTGACACCCACATCCGCAGTTATAGCCATTTCAGTACAGCTATGTGCGAAGTTAGAGGTTTGCTACGGAAACGAGTTAACGAACGGATTGAAACTTGTTGGCACAATTACGGACCGCGGTGAGATTACAACTTCTTAGACTTCCTTTCCCAGAATATGAATTTAGATTGACCTGATTGCATGGTTAGATTTGAAGTTTCCACACATGCATTTATTTACTTGGTTTGAGAAATATTAGAAAGGGTTTGAATTTGAATTCCAACTTGAACCAAGTTTGATTGCTTTTGAAAATTCCAGTAACATACAAGATGATGCAATGTAGAGTACAAGGAAAAGTCTACAGTGAAAATGGGGGATGTTATAGTCATCCCCCCTAACAAAAATCTCATCCTGAGATTTCAATGAAGAAGGATGACTAATTAGGGGTAGCGAGCAGTCGCACACACCCTAACTATGCCAAAGCAAAATCTAGATGGCGCGATCGGAGAAAGTCTTCACTTTCCCAAGTGGTTTCTTCTTCGATATGGTTACTCCATTGTACCTTGAAGAACTTGATAGTTTTACGCCGTGTGACACGGTCCTTCTGATCCAAGATCTTTACCGGATGCTCGGTGTATGTCAAGTCAACCTCGAGTGGTGCCACTTTCGGTAATACAACATCCACGAGTGCCGTTATACACTTCTTTAGCTATGACACATGGAAGATATCGTGCACCCCTGCCAATGATGGTGGCAGTTCCATCTTGTACGCTACGTTCCCACATGTCTCAAGGATGGGAAACAGTCCAATGTAGCGAGGTGCTAGTTTTCCCTTTATTCTGAATCTTTTCATGCCCTTCATGGGTGAAACCTTGAGATACACATGATCCCCAATCGTGAACTCTAACGGTCAGCGCCTCTTGTTCACATAACTCTCTTGGCACAATCTTGCTGCCTCTTGTTCTCCCCAGGCTCAGTCCAATTGAGTGGAGTACGACATCATCGTCCATATAGCACTTCAAATGGAGCCATTTTCAGACTCTCCTGGTAGCTGTTGTTGAATGAGAATTCAGCCCAGGGTATGTTCTTATCCCAACTCCTTAGGTGTTCCATTACGCAAGCTCATATCATATCCTCTAGGATCTGGTTTACTCATTCAGTTTGGCCGTCCGTCTGCGGATGATAGGTCGAACTATGAATCAAATGAGTCCTCAGGGACGCGTGCAATTGCTCCAAAAAGCGAGCGATGAACTGTGACCCTCGGTCAGAGATGATCATCTTCGGAACTCCATGCAAGCATAGCACATGAGCAACATTTATCTTAGCATACTTCTGAGCATCATAGCGGGTGTTGACAGGCTTAAAATGAGCCAATTTGGTGAACCAATCCACGATCACCCAAATCCAATCAAACTTGTGGGTAGTCATAGGTAAACCCACAATAAAATCCATGCTTATGTCATTCCACTTCTAATCCGAAATATTTAGCGGTTGCAGTAACCCTCCAGGCTTCATGTAGTCAGCCTTTACCTTCCGGCAGGTATCATACTCTGACACATAGTGAGCTATCTCGTGTTTCATCCTTGTCCACCAGAATTGTTGCCTTAAATCATGGTACATCTTGGTACTACTTGGATGAATAGAGTACCTCGATGTATGTGCCTCATCAAGTATCTTTTTCTTTAAGGCTTCTCTCCTTGGTACAACCAATCGATTCTTAAACCATAGTGTACCTTCCATATCCTCACGGAAACACGCAACCTTTGGATCACCCTCTCGGACCCTTCTCTGGATATGCTTCATGCCCTTATCATGCTTTTGTGTAGCCATGATCTCACTCCTCAAAGTTAGTGTCAGAGTGATGTTGTACACTGATAGATTCCTTTCCTGAAGAACGTACAATTGGCAAATAGTTGAAGTGAGCCTTGCAACTCAATGCATTTGCAACCACATTTGCCTTTCCCGGGTGATAATGCACTTTTAACTCGTAGTCCTTAATTAGTTCTAGCCATCTTCTTTGCCTCATATTCAGGTCTGGTTGGGTAAAATATATACTTCAAACTTTTGTGGTCCATATGGATGTGAACCATATTCCCAAGCAGATAATGTCACCACGTCCTCAATGCCATCACCACAGCTACCAACTCAAGATCATGAGTCAGATAATTTTCCTCGTGGCATCTCAACTATTGCGAGGAGTAAGAAATCTCTCACCCTTCTTGCATTAGGACACATCCCAAACTAGTGCTAGAAGCATCGCAATAAACGTCAAACAGCTTAGCGATGTCGGGCTGCGCTAGCACCAGTGATATAGTTAGCAACTTCTTCAAAGTGTTGAAAGCTTCATCGTAGTCTTTGCTCCACATGTACTTGTTATCTTTCTTCAACAGCTCTGTGATAGGCTTTGAGATCTTGGAGAAATTCGGAATGAACCTTCGATAATAACCTGCCAACCTCAGATGTTGGCAGCTTCCAATCCAAGACATCTCTCACCTTACCAGGGTCCACAACGATTCCTTCTGGTGATATCACGTGACCCGAGAATGACACTTCATTAATCCAAAATTCACACTTACTAAACTTCGCATAGAGCTGATGATCCTGCAGTCGTTGAAGCACGACTCACAAATGTTCTTCATGTTCTTCTGTACTCTTCGAATACACGAGTATGTTGTCAATGAAGACTATGACAGACATGTCCAACTCTGGCATGAATATAGAGTTCACGAGGTACATGAAATGTGCCGTCACATTTGTCAATCCAAAAGACATAACGAGGTACTCATAGAGCCCATATCTTGTCGTGAAAGGAGTCTTGGGGATATCTTCGACACGAATTTTAATCTGATGATAACCGGAGCAGAGATAAATCTTGGAGAACACTTGGGCTCCCACTAACTAATAAAATAAGATGTCAATGCATGGAAGAGGATACTTGTTCTTGATGGTGACTGCATTCAGCGGTCGGTAATCCACGCATAGACGGAGATCTTTATCTTTCTTTGACGCGAACAATGCCAGATAACCGCAAGGTGATGAACCTGGGTGGATAAAACCTTTGTCTAGCAATTCCTGAAGTTACGTCTTCAGTTCTATCAACTCAAGAGGTGACATCTTGCACGGAGCTTTGGCTATAGGAACCGTACCGGGTTGCAACTCAATCTTGAACTCAATTGCTCTCTCTAGAGGCATTCTCGACAAATCCTTGGGAAACACATCTGCAAACTCCCAAACCACTTGGATGTCTGCTAACCTTCTCTCGACCACGTGATGTAAGCATTCCTTGATGCGAGGAATCACAGAAAGAGGCAGAGTTGCTTCTCCATACCCGGGTGAGTATAGATGGACCAGTCTGGTGGCTATATCGAATACAACCTTGTGTAACTTTATCCATCTCATCCCTAGGATTACATCTATTCCACGACCACTTAGAACGATAAGGTTTGTGCTAATTACCATCCCGGATAACTCGAGCAGTACCTTCTGAGCTACACGGTCAGTATCCACTCAACCTCCGGGTGTACTGATCACATGGGGAGACCCTGATGCCACAAGTGTTAATCTTGCCCTCTTGGCACATGTGGAGATTATGAAATCATTTGATGCCCCAGAATCAAACAATATAATGATGGGGTGTTCATTGAGAAAGAATGTACTTGCAAGGACTTCCTCTCTTGTGGGTATCTCCTCTACGTAGTGTAGTTGGCACGGCCAGATCGCTGCGATGAGCCCCTCTGCTGGCTCTTCTGCTGGTTGGCCATTGGTGTTGGAGTACGAGGTGAGTTTGCCAGCGTTGGCAGGCGGCAATCCTTGGCAAAGTGCCTAACCTTCCTACAGTTGTAGCACAGGTACCCCACTGGTGTGACTTGCTGTGGTGGCCTAGCTACCCCCTGGTGCTGCGGAGTGAATGGAGCACGGGTGAACTGCTACTACTGCTGCTGTGGCTGAAACTACTGGCAGTTTTCCTAGAACTGCGGAGGTCGGCATGGCTGTCCCGCCGGTGGTGTGTAAATCATACGGTACTTTGGTGGCACATTGCTGGAACTACCTCCAGTAGGTCCTGGTGTGGTCCTCTTCCTCTTCTTCTCCTCAGCCACCTCACAAGCCCACATGGTGCCCTCCTAATCGATGGTAGTGCTGGCAAGATCATTGTAGGACAAGTTTGGATTCTGCACTAAGTGGTCCTGCAACTGAATATTGAGCCCCTTGCGGTAGAGCTCAGCCTTCTTCACATCACTGTCCACGTGATGCCACCCGTATTGTGCTAGGTTGTTGAACTCCTGGGTGTAGTCGTACACAGAATGGTTCCCCTGGCGCAGCTCCAGAAACTCGACAAGCTTGCGGCGTATGTTGCCCACTGACAAGTGGTAACCACAAAAAGCAATGCGGAACTCATCCCACACCACGTGGTGGTCTGCTAGCAGTGCTGTGAGATATGATGCCCACCAGGCCCCTGCTGGACCCCTCAGCTACTGGGTAGCATACAGAGTCTTCTGGTACTCTGTGCAGTGTAACAGTCTAAACTTTGATTCGGTGGTGTGGAGCCAGTCATCCACATCAAGCGGGTCCCTAGCCCCAGAAAAGTTCGATGGATGAGTAGTCGGGAAGTTAGAGTAGGGTGTGTTCATGTCCTGCTGTCGGTGGTGCTGTAGGCATTCCTCTTCATGGTTTGCCTTATTAAGCACGAGCACCCTCATGAGCTTGTTCTGAGTTGCCAGCAATTCCTCAATGCTGATAGGTGCACGTGGTGGAGGTGGATTGGCATGCAGAACTTGGCCATGACCACGACCAGGGCCGACAGATCCTTTAGGGTTGTCGAGCACGGCATCCTCAGTAGTTCGGGTTCACACCATCTGTCATGAGTAACTCACAACATTAGATATTGTAACAATCCGGTAGTGTATGACGTGAGTTAGGCTGAAGGTAAACACATTATGAAAGTTGGACAATTGCATTTACAAAAGTAACCTCCATTTCCATTCATCATCTTATTCCACACAAGCTTTACAAAAGATGTCCTAGGACATTTGTACAAGTGGTGGAACATAACCCGCCTATCAAAAATAAAAGGAGCACGAGAACTTTGTTCTCACGCCACGGGCTACATTCAAGTTATAGACTATCAAACTACATGCTAGTCTAACTCATCCACTCAAAACAATAAAAGGTCAGTCTGTCACATCCAGACTCGTCCCAACCTAAGCCTCGTCGATGTCTGACACAGCGTCAGGCTCCACAGTGGGTGCGGCGGGTGTAGGCGGCACCAAAAGCTGTAACATCTGAACCTTCTGCTCCAGAGAGGTAACCACTGCTGCCCTCTCTATGAGCTCAAAGTCCTGCTGCTCATTGGTGTACTCTAGGTGTATGATCACATGGGTACATTCATCCACCATCTCCCGAGACGCATCAAGCTGCTGACGAATGTAGTGCCATGCGTGCTCAGCGTCACTAAGGTGATGATACGCGACCTTCAACTCCTGATCCGGCTCGGAAGGAGGAACTGTACCACCACAGAGGAGGTCATTCTCACACTTCAGTTGTGTGAGCTCCCGCGATGTGGCAGTGTAGCGCTCCTCACAAGCGGCCATGCAGAGACGCTGCTGAATGACTGTCGTGTCAGTGATGTGCTACAGGTTAAACAAACCTTGGGCATACTCAGCCATCGCAGCCGTGCCTGCGTGGTAATGTGGACTCTCGGGGTTGGATACGGCCTCAAAGCGCTGCTACCACACCAGATCTCCCTGGTAGCAAAACAAAAAGAGTGCGAGAGGCGTCGCGGCAGTGTCAGCAAGGTGACTCCCACACAGTGAAGCGAGGGTGAAGTGTGGCGTCTTATCGACGGTGTCATCTAGCTCCACACCCATGACGGTTACTGACCATGGCTCCTCTGGTCAAATGGGAATCATCATGCTGACATCGCCTTGCTCCATGCTATGTGCCTTGGACACACGAGCACGGTAGATTGGTACGTCCCCGTTGTAGCCGAGGTGGAGAAGTGCATCGTAAAGCACTCGTGGAAACCCCGGGCGATGCTGGCCTGTGGAACACAGCCTCCCATCCTCAATGATGGTGATGTGGGGATACTTGCTCATGTCCATCTGAAAACACTGCCATGAAAAGCAATACTAAGCCTCAAGTTGATCACAATCGAACGTAATGCGGAATTCTGTATAAAGCGAACAGTAGTAAGGAAAAATCGAAAACAGAGCAGTTCTGTTGTGAAACTGTTCTGGAGCCGAGCACCAAAAGTTGGGAAACTCTCCCAGCTTTCCATTTCATACTCATACGACTCTATCCGCTAAACGGTTCAGAAAATATAGAATTTTAACGATCAACATTGCTGCTGAATTCTGACTCTGGTCAGAACAGTGACAAAACGGATCTTATCTTTTGGGTCTCGGATCAGCCAAAACTCCGGAAGTTCCAAATACAAAATGGTAGGTAACCCGCTCAGCTTTCTGATGGTCCATCAAACAGCCCAAAACGGTTAATGATTTGCGAGTTACGGATATTACAAACTCGACCGGTTGCTGAATTAGGATTTCTGGGCAGAATTGACCTTCCTGTATAAATAAAGTTTTTGGCAAAATTTTGTCATGACCTTGCCAGAAACTTTATATACGAAAGTTGTCACCAATGAACCCAGATTTCTGCCGGTTACTCATAAGACCAGTTTCAAAATACAGATCAATCGATATGAATTTTTGAATTCAGATTTCGCTGCTGAACAGTTTCTGGACAGACTAACTATACAGGCGTTTGATCAGATTTTTGGGCCACAAGCTGAATGAATCTTGCTGGGGTCTAAATACACGATCTGAAGATTAGTTACTCAGCTTTTCATTGCCTACTCAAGTACACATATCCGACACCCACAGCCACAGTTATAGCCGTTTCGGTACATCTACGTGCGGAGTTAGCGGTTTGCTGCGGAAACGAGTTAACGAATGGATTGAAACTTTTTGGCACAATTACAGACTGCAGTGAGTTTACAACTTCTTTGACTTGTTGTTAACCTTAGTTGATTAGGTGACTTGATAGAATGAAGGCCACCACGAGCATCATGGCAGCACGGCAACACCGTTTCGTGGCTAAGGGGGGCACGACACTCACCGTGGGTAGTTGGTGGCGAAGGCGCACATGGCAGTGGGGATGGCGGTGGCGCTAGGACTCCCTGGTGATCGGGCGACATGGTACTCTGCACAGAAAGCCACGGGTGAGGTCGCTGATGCCACCGGTGAGGAGCAAACAGAAGAAGGTGAGCATAGGAGGAGGTCACCGGTGACCTGTGGTGGAGGAAGAAAAACAGATGGCGCCGCTGGAGCTCGGGTAGAAGAAATTGGCGCCGAAAGGGGGGCACGCTTTATAGCGCAAGAGACCGAGGGGACTCGAGGAGGGACAGTGGCCTGGCGTGCACAGCACACGCAGGCAGTGCATGGCACTACAGTGGCACCCCAACACGGCGGGAGCAGGGGAGCCAGCTCGCTGACTGGTGGGCCCGGCTGCAGCACAATGCCCCTTTTTATTTTTCAAATATTTTTCAACGGATTCAAATTTGGATTGGTGAAAAGGTGGTCTTCTGTTACTAGAAATTTTAAAATAAAATAAGGGCGTGTAGATAATGAAACAAGGAACAAATTTCCTTATAGAAGTTTTTCAAAATTCGAAACAGAATTTGATCTAAAAATCAGAGAACCAAATTGAGTCAAATTTGATTGATTTTGGATTCTAGGGAGTTAGAAGCTTCGGAATTTGATGGAATTTGGCATGTGGGTAGTAAATATAATTTGGAACACTTTCCCTTTTGGCAACTTCTTCCAAGTCACCAAGGATTTTGAATTAATTAAAAGATTCTAGGAAAATTGATTTGAATGAATTATGATCAGATAAGCTAATTGAAATCCTTATTGCAGATCCATCAAAGCTCCACTTTAGATAAGAAGTGTTCCATGATGATCTTCAATGCTTGAACTATGATCTGGGTGACATGCATACACTAACTCTTCAAAGCAAAGAAGATGTTGAATTTCAAAAAGGGCTAGTCTTTAAGCTAAATACTAGGAAATTATCCTAAGTCTGGAAACTGAGCCTATAACTCTATTTGGACCCTTGAAATAAATACTCGCAGACCTCAATAAATTTTGTAGATTTGCACACTTATAAAGCAAGTCATCAGGAACAAATTCTCTTTTGGGAGTGTGGCCTAATTCGGGTACATGTCATTTTCTTGGATCTTGTGGGTTGTGGGATTGACCAAAAAAGCACTTCTGGTACATGTCATTTTCTTAGATCTTCTCTTATTTATTGGTCTGCTCACAAATAATCTTCTGTTGCACAATCCACCACAAAGGCCGAGTATGTAACTGCTGCTATCTATTGCTCCCAAAAAATTTTTATAGTGCATACCGTGAGAGATTACAGAGTGACCTACAAGAGTGTTTCCCTCTTGTGTGATAGCTCCAGTGCCATATGCTTAGCCCAAAATCTAGTTTTTCATGGGAGAGTGAAACACATAAAAGTGAGACACCACTTCTTGAGAGACTATGTAGAGAAGGGAGATATAGAGATGAAATACATTGACACAGAGAGGCAGTTGACTGATATCTTCACCAAACCCCTTGATGCGACTTGTTTTACTTCTTTGTGAAGGGAACTTGGTGTTTGCCATCCCTATGGCACGTTTTGAAGGGGAGTTGGTGTTTTACCTTGTATATACTCTATCTTATCTTCATCGCATTGCATTTTATTCATATCTACCTAATTTACCTATTGCTTCACTTATTATGCTAGCTTGTATTTGGTTGACTATACTTATCACTGTGCTAGGGTGAGTAGAGATGAGATGTGAAACTATTTCTTGCTAGACATTGCTAGATAACTTATCATGATTACAACATTGAGCATCTTGTTAAAACTTGACTACATCATCATAAATCTTGCTCACCATTTATTTAAGTCATTTTATCTCTTTTGAGACTTGCTTTGCGACTTGTTGGATGATTCTCATTTTAAGCAACCTTACTTTGAGAAGTGAAATAATTTGTCAAATGTTTAGCTCATAGTGGGACTTTAAAGATGATGAGGATATGCCTTTCAAGGATACAACCACAACCTCATTGAGCGATACTAAGACATCTTTTAAATACGATAAACTCATTCTTATGTTCTTCCACCAATAATTTTGAGAATCGATTGCTACCTAATGATTTAATTATTGTTAGGAATCATGGAGATAATGAGAAGGAAGAACGGGACATCAAGAAGGCACTGAGGAGGCAAGGAGATGTGCATATCAAGGTGGAGATCCAATCTAATTCGGAATTCTAGAGTTTAACTTCGAGTCCAACTCAGAGTTCAGGACCACCTTGGCTTCAAATTGATGTACAGGATGGATACACAATCAGATTTGGATGTTCTACATATGCACGGAAAGAGGATGAGATAAAATTTTCAATGGCACCAGTCCCAAGTCCAAATAAAATCAGATTCGACCAGAATTTCTGAAACAAATTCAATATCCAGAGTCTAACTCATCCAGAAACTATCCACATTAAAACAGACGCCCAGGTCGCATACGACATCAAAATGGGGCATTCTTGAACTCCTTGAAAAGGTAGGGAGATAAAAAAAATTAATGGAACTAGTCCCATATCCAAATTCATCCAGAATCAATAGGAATCATTGAAGCAATTGGACGTCCAGAATCTATCTTTGTGCTACGCCGCCATTTTTGGCCTTTGGGTCATGTATTGTGTCTAGCCCATTAGGATTGCATCCAGGGGTTACTTGCACGTCCCTAGACCCTTTATAATCAGTATCCGTTACAACATTAGAGTTTAGGTTTTGCTTAGATTAATCTGTTAGAAACAGTTTCACTGTCATTACGGTTTGTGAAACCCTAACTTATGAGCTTAATCATTCATCCACATTTCAAATTACATCTACTTCATTCTTGCTTGTGTTCTTGATTGCGCTTGCGGGGATTTTCCTTCTTGGTGGGGTCAATTCGTGTTGCACGGATTGATATCCAACGGAGCAGTGGTGTAGTGATTGCAAGGTTACGATCGCCT
Organism: Sporobolus alterniflorus; assembly: GCA_008808055.3. Classification (NCBI taxonomy): domain Eukaryota; kingdom Viridiplantae; phylum Streptophyta; class Magnoliopsida; order Poales; family Poaceae; genus Sporobolus; species Sporobolus alterniflorus. The sequence continues at coordinate 10,458 of VSTD030002497.1, forward strand.
GTTCAGAATCTTCATCATCAATATTGAGATCTCCACCAATTGACTTACCTCTACCTCTTAGAAGATCAGGACCCAACCTCTCATCAAGTGGTGTCAGATTTCAGGCTGCCCGTGAGGTATTATCGTGTGCCTTTAATTTAGTTTACTGTCTTTCATACTGAGATCCACCGAAAGGCCCAAAAATTTACACTTTCTGATGTCCTATAACCTTTTGAGCCTTCGCAAATTTATTTTTTAGAATAGTTTTGTTGAGTTTGTGTCCTAGTCAAAGTCATACTACTAGTTTAGGTCATGTTCTTAATTTAGTTTGAGTGTTGCATCTAAATATCAACTCCTTTTGCATCACATCATCTCATCTTGTTCGGAATTGTCTCTGTCCAGTTCGTTATTTTGATCATATCCCCCTCATTTGAACTCGGATTCTTGTGTTCTTATACTTTATGGAAATCTTAGGAAGTTGTGTATAACTTTCGTATTCAGACATTTTGCAGAAAATGTCGTTTTAGTGGTCATAAATTTAATAGATCTAAATTTGTTCTAGAATCAGGATTTTTTGAGTAGTCTGTATTTCAGGGCCAATATCTCTTGCTTCCTTTATCCAAATAAGGCTTCCCATATACTGAAATTGAAGATAAAAGAAAGATCTATAACATTCCTGTTGTAAGTTTTAACGTTTGAAGAGGTTTACATTGTCAAATCAGTTGTAGCATATTTGGCAGATAATCTGCATCAGGCTGATACGATATTTGTTGATTGGTTTGAATTGTATTCTAATTTTGCAGCATTTTCTATTAAAAAAGAGAAGTAAAAGGCAAGTACAAATATAAAAGAGCCACACAAGAAAAAAATGCAAAAAATCAGAAGTGTTTGCATCCTTTGTCTCCTCTATACATCGATATATGTCTGGGTAGTTTTAACTCGTGTTGGGAATACGTTTAGGCCAGCAAATTTGACAAGTACTTTGGACACTTATTCAACTTTGTTATCTGATTTTAATTTTGCTAATCCTTGCTACTAAATTTTGCCATCCAAGCTACACTTTATCTCCTGAGTAGAATAGGTTCAACTTGCAGTCATCCCATGAGCTACAGGTTATCATACCGGCCACCATTGCCACCTACTGTGTAAGTAAAACACTTATAAGAGCAGGATAAGATGTTTGAGAGTGTGTGATCCCACCTTTCCTTGTGATACTAGTTGTTTCAGGATAATACTCTTGTGTTGTTTTCTATTTTCTATTCACCATGATAGGGGATCCAAATGAGGATTGTGTTAGCAATAAAGAGCTTCGTGACATGATGAAGGCGATGATTG
>VSTD030002498.1:0-11770 GCA_008808055.3 Sporobolus alterniflorus
CCCTAGAAACTTTATTAACAAAGATTAATTAGTGATTAATTAATAATTTCATATATGAAGTATATATAAGACAAAAAGATTCTTATATGCAAATAATGTGCGACTTGTTTATTATTTTCTATATATCGTGCACATATGAATTTAATAAAAATATGTAGGAGGACGTAGAGGATGGACCGAGCATGGATGTATGATTTGGCAAGGATCGATCCCATGCATCTTGAGAACATCCGTCAGTTTGTTGAAGAGGCATGCAAATAGGCAGAACAAAAATGATATATTTTGTCCTTGTGTTGACTGTGAAAATAAAATTTCGTGGCTGAATTCTAAAGTAGTCTAATCACACCAGATCAAAAGAGGTTTCAAGAGAAACTACATAGTATCGACAAAACATGGTGAGATAGATGATACACTACACGAAGTGGATCCAGGAGTTGGGTATAACAATTCTGATGGTGTATTTGATGGAGACGATCATTTGCTGTTGATGATGATTTTGACTATCAAGAGTTACTCTGTCATGTCGAACCACAGGTGTTGAGTTCTATGGGGACTTAGAGAGGGCTATCTAATATGGACATATTAGAGATATCAAAAAAAGATCTTTTGTACAACTGTTGATGACCGATTTTAGCCAACCCGACATAGCCAGGGGCTGGCGGTCTAACTGCCAGGGGTGCGTGGTCTGACCGCCTGTCTCTATTAGTTCTGAGAAAGTTTAGATCGAGTCTGATTTTATCTCTTAATCCCTTGTTTAATGGGAAACACGACTCCAAGTCGGGTAAGACCACCCCAGGCATATATAATGAAGGTCTCATGGCTGATTGAGGGGATCCCAATCGCATCTATTAAAAAATTATCAATATGTTTTCTATTTTTATCTCTTTTGCCCTAACTCTCTCTTCCAAACCTCAATTACATTCTCTCTTTGTCTTGGTGGTGGCTTGAGATGTTCTAGGTGGCCTTGCCGACCTAGGACAACCCCTGGGCGAGCTTGTCCTAACAGGGTCCCTCCCAGAGAAGTGATCCAAGATGATTGGTGCGAGTTCACGCGCTATACAGGAGCAGACGGTCAAACCGCGGCCAAGTGTGGTCAGACTGCCAGCCTTTGCTCACTGATTGTCAGACTGCCTGCTCGACCAGTTCTACCACCTGCCCTTGGAACACGCAGATGTGTTCGTGTAATGGCGGTGAAACTTTCAGCATCAACACACTTTTTGGCGATTCCGCTGGGGAGAATCTCTGGTTAGATCTAAACTGAGACACTCTACCCCATGACTACTTTCGAGATTAGTGACAAGATCATCGTAGCCTCGTTTGATGATGTGCCAGAAGAAGTACGCAAGGCTTTCGAGGAATGCAAGAAGGCTCAAGAGGAGAAGGAGATGCAGGAAATTCTTTCATGCTACGTGAAAGATCGACGCGGCTCCATGACATAAATCAGGGAGCCCATTCTTCCTCTAATCGACCCCATAAAAGAGGTACACACAATGAAGGTATTGCATCCATCTACCTCTATCACCCTCGAGGATGTCTCCGCTATGTTTTTCGAGCATGTTAAATTCACTAGGAACATGGTAGGGGAGGAAATAGCTAAAGGGTTGGCTAAGTTTTCATAAAATTCTAAATACCAGCCCACAACTGTTGCCACTATACATCTCATGACACCTAGTTCATTAGCTACACCTAGCACATCGGTGACACAACTGTCGTACGGCATGCCATTGAACTACTTTGGTGGGCAAACGCATCCGGCTCACAACACTTCCATGATGCTTTACACGTCGGAGATCATACCCATCCCTACTATCTCACCTACGTTGGACATACCTGGTATGGCTAGCTTCGTGCCACCACTCGCACCTGCGGGTGCGGGTAGCAACACCACGACCGGGATTAGGTACGCTGCACCACACACACCACAACCACCCCTTGTCGATCATTTGAACAAAACCACTGCTAGAATATGGGAGGGTGTTGAAGGTAGGCTTAGGGATATGGGGCTTAGTCCCATTAGCCACCAGATCTATCAAAAACCATATCTGAGTATCTTTGATTCAGTTGCATATCCCACGGGTTGGTGTGTCCCTGATTTTTCTAAATTTGATAGCGAGGGTTCTCGCACTACATGGGAAACCGTGAGTCAATACTTAGCTCAATTAGGGGAAGCGGGTTCTGTTAAGTCCTTACACGTTCGATTGTTTTCTTTATCATTAACTGGAACCGCTTTTGCTTGGTTTTCTTCACTTCCCGCACACTCTATTTACAGATGGGAACCGCTTGAGCAGAAATTCCATGAGCACTTTTATAGCAGCACTAGTGAAGCCAAGGTAGCACATTAGTTAGGCAAACCCATGATGAATCGGTTTTAGATTACTTCAAATGATTCAAAGAAATTAAAAACTGATGTTTTAATTTAACTATCTCTGAAAAGGATCTTGCTGATTTTGCTTTCCAAGGGATGCATTCTTATCTTAGAGAAATATTGGAGGATCATATTTATCTTTTGCTTACACAAATGTTGCAATTTGCTTCGGTTCGAGAAAACTGAATCAAGAACTCTAAGGAAACCTCTAGGCCATCACGTCGCGAAGTGCATGTAGTTGAACATAGTTCGAATAGTTTGGATGATGAGTCTAGCGAGGTGTTAACCGTCGAGTTTGTTTGGCCATCCAAGGCCAAATCCTTGACTTGCGGTGCGTTCAAGCTGACTCATAAAAAATGACAAGATGATATTAAATACATGTTTGATGTAGCTAAGTGTGATAAGATTTTAATGAATTGCATAAGGACAGATATATCAAACTTTCTCATACTTCACCACCGCTTGAGGAGTTAAAGTGGCGAGCTTATTGCAAATAGCATAACTCTCATTCTCATGCTACTAATGATCGCAATGTTTTCTATCGATAGGTGCACTCGGCCACTAATGAAGGATGATTGGGCCTTAAGGAGATGCAAATTGATCGGAGTCCGTTCTCGGTCAACAAGCTAGACTTGGAGAACCCTGCTATTCTAATTCGGCCAGAAAATGGCACCAAAAGGGAACCCTGCTGTTCCAATATGGCAAAAGGGAAGACTTGGAGAATCCTGCTATTCCAATACGGCAAAAGGGAAGAACGTGGTCATCGGTGATTCAAGACCAGAAAATGATGCCAGGCTGACACCATCTCACAAGGTGGTAATGGAGAAGCTTCCTGATGGTGAAGAGGCAATTACAATCACCATCAGGGGCTCCATGATGTGCGGCTATGAGAGGAAGGCCAAAGGATCGACTTTGGCTCGCAACGACGGAAAGCGAAAGCCAACCGCCACTAACTAGGAGCAGGCCGTCTGACCCCCACCCGGCTGGTCAGACCACCATGGTGGACCCCCGTAGGTGACATGGCACCATGTTCCGACCGCTCCCAGAGCTGGTCAGACCGCCACCATAGACGGTCAGACCACCCCCAGGACTGGTCAGACTGCCCCGCATCAGAATAGGGCTCCTCAGATGATCAAGCCGTGAAGTCTGGAAGCTGGTGAATGGAAGGTGAACAAAGGGAGGAATAAGAAGATTACATTCAAGCCCACATTCAACTACCTCATGAACAAGTACACCAAAGCCGGTCCAAAGGATCGAGCTATGAAGCGGTTGAGATCCCCGATGAGGCAAGAACGCCGAGAGCGAATGAAGCAAACGAAACCTAAGGCCAAAGGAAAGGGAATTGCAGAAGAAGGGTAGATCCTAGGATTGCACAACCTTCGCACTTTTCTCACCCTTTTGGCTATCCTGGTGCATCTAGCTCGGCTGGTTTTCTGGTGAATCAAAAGCAATGGTGTCCTCCCCCAATGATGCCAACGTATCCAATTTGGGATCCATATCACCAAATCTGGGTAAACTATCCGCTGATGATGTCGATGACTCCTTGGGGCTGGGTGGCACCTTGCCAACCGGTTTTTGAAAGGCTAGAATTCCCAACTAGTGACCGAGTTGATTCATCCTCCGGTCAACAAAGCGTTGAGCCAATCAATGAGGAGAAGCCTATGCTCAAGAGCGAGATTAGATGGACTACTACTGACGATGTCATCTAAATCAGTACAAGCCAGGTGAAGCTCGATGGAGAGTTTAATGGACCGATCGTCATTGATGATCAGGTTGATACAGTCATGGAGGATGTCGCACAGGACCGCAAAGAAGAAAAGGCTGACAAGGTTGTGGATTCTAAGTATTTGCAGCCAAGATGGTGTCCTCCCGATCTTACTCGTACCTAAAAGCGGAAGCTTCAACAACTACGGCTTGCCGAGATGCAGGAAAAGGAGCGAGAGAAGCGGCGGGATGAGTTGTTCAACCAGATCAAGCCCATGACCTTATTGAAGCAAGAGTCGAGGAGGAAGGAAGCACCTCAACACTCGACAGCTGAGCCAGCTGCTGATGGTTAGATCGCAACGCCAGGCGGTCAGACCACCACTGACTTAGTGCCTAGCAGTCAGACCGCGCCTTCTGGTGGTCAGACCGCTTGAGCCCAGGAAGCAGACGGCCTGACCGAAGGTGAAGTCGGTCCAACCACCACACCGAGCAGCCCACATACAGAGGCTGGCGGTTAGACCGCGGGCCTAGGCAGTCTGACCGCCAGCTCTTGTAGAGTTGATGCTAGCAGCGGCGCCAACAGGATTTCTTCACCCACCGGCATGGAGGAGGATACCGATGATGATCTACTGGATTACAAACCTTCTCCTACAAGTGACGGTATGGAAATCAATGTTATATACTTATCATCTACCAATTATTCTTTTCTTCAAGAACAGGAGGTCTCGCAACTCTCATTGGGAGCGCAAGACACTGTGTTCAAGAAACCGACAGGATTGGGAGACCATCTGAAGCCCTTGTATTTTTGCAGGCACCTGGATGGCACGCCAGTGGCTCGCATGTTGGTTGATGGAGGAATCATGGTGAACATGATGCTTATTCCACCCTCAAGAAGCTTGGGAAGATAGATGCCAAGATGATCAAGATGAATAGGATGATCACGGGCATCGGAGGAGATGGACCCATGGGTCCTAAGGGCATCGCATCGATGGAGCTCACCGTGGGGAGCAAGATGATCCCCACTGCATTTTTCATCACAAAGATACAAGATAACTGCAATGCTATCGTAGGTCGTGATTTGATTCATGGAAACCATTGTGTTCCTTCTACTTTGCATCAATTCTTAATTCAGTGAGTTGGTGAGGAAGTAGAAATTGTACATGCGGATGTATCGCCCTGTGTTGCTACGGCCGATCCCTCATCTTGGTCTCACTACAACATCAAGTGTTTGTCAGTTCAGGATATTTCAGATTGTGACTTTGTTAGCGTGTCCAAGGATGGCTTCACTCCCATCTCTGTAAAGCCGATTGATGATTGGTCCCACCAAATTAAGTAATTAAATGGATCATAACATAGAGTGGTTGAAGAAGTGCGTTGAGCAATATCGGTCAGAAAATAATGATATTCATGAAGCCATTAATGATTTTACTGAGGTAGAAAAATTAGGACAAGGATTCACGTCAGCCGACCTGTTGGAAGACATAGATATAGGCAATGGTGCTGTCCCAAGGCCGACATTTGTAAACAAAAATTTGGACGCCGATTATAAGGCCAAATTAGTGGAGATTTTGAAGCCATATGTTGATTGTTTTGCATGGTCATATTCGATTAAAGATGGGTTTAGGCCATACAAGCAACCAGCGCGAAGGTTCAACTCGGACATCTATGATCGCGTCAAGGAGGAGATCAACCAGCTACTTGAAGCCAATTTTATTCGACCGTGTCCATACGCCGATTGGATCTCCAACATCATTCTGGTGGAAAAGAAAGGAGCTGGTAAGATATGTGTTTGCATTGATTTTCGTAATTTAAATAAAGCTACACCTAAAGATGAATATCCTATGCCTATAGCCGATATGTTAGTTAATGATGCTTCTGGTCATAAAGTTATTAGTTTTCTAGATGGTAATGCCGAGTATAATAAGATTTTCATGGCCGAGGAAAACATGTACAAAATGGCCTTTAGATGCCCTGGTTTTGTAGGTTTATTTGAGTGGGTAGTATTGACTTTCGGTCTAAAAAATGCTGGGGCAACTTATCAAAGGGCAATGAATTTAATTTTCCATGATTTACTTAGCAATATCATTGAAGTATACATAGATGATATAGTTGTTAAATCGGCTGGCCTAGACTCTCATTTGGCTGATTTGCATCTTGCTTTTGAGAGAATGCATCGCTTTGGTTTGAAAATGAATCCTCTCAAATGTGTGTTTGGAGTATCGGCTGGTAAGTTCTTAGGTTTTATAATACATGAAAATGGCATAGCAATAGATCCTAAGAAAATAGAGGCCATCCAAAAGGTTTGAGCTCCTACTTGTAAAAAGGATGTCCAAAAGTTCATAGGTAAAGTGAGTTTCTTGCGACGATTTATTGCAAATCTATCCGGCAAGTTAATCCCTTTCACTCCCATACTTGGGCTAAAAGATGAGGTCGAATTCACTTGGCGGGCAAAGCAACAAGCGGCTTTTGATCAAATCAAGCATTATTTGTCTACACCGCTGGTGTTGAGAGCACCAAAGAGTGGAGAACCATTTATTGGTGCTTTTTTGACACAAGAATTTGAAGCAAAATAGCATATCATCGCCTATGTAAGTAGAAGATTATTGGACACCGAAACAAGGTACACTTTTATTGAGAAGTTATACTTTTTGCTATATTATGCATGCACTAAATTGAGACATTATTTGCTAGTTAGTACTTGCATAGTAGCATGTCAAACCGATGTTATTAAACATATGTTGCATCGACCCATCTTAAGAGGGAGACTAGGAAAATGGGCTTATGCATTGATTGAATATGATTTGGTCTTTGAATCTTTGAAAACTATGAAAGGTCAAGTTGTGGCCGATTTTATTGTAGAACATCGTGTTGACATAGAGTATGATGATAGTCTTTATTTAGATACAAACTTTATTTCATGTACTTCATGGAAGCTTTATTTTGATGGATCAGCTTATAGTAGCGGCCAAGGTATTGGCATTGTTATTGTTTCTCCTACTGGTAACGATTTTTAAGCTTCTAGATGATTGAACAACTTTTGCACTAATAATCAAGCCGAATATGAAGCTTTGTTATTCGGGCTAGAAATTTTGTCATCCATGAAGGTAGGACATGTTGAAGCATTTGGCGATTCGTTGTTGGTTGTACAGCAAGTGTCGGGTGAGTGTCAATGCTTAGAAGGGTCTTTGAATGCATATCTTGATAAATGTCTAGATGTGATCAAATCTAGTTTTGATGAATTTTGCATACATTATATACCAAGGCATGAGAATTCTCGAGCTAATGATTTGGCACAGGGGGCATTTGGTTATAATGTGCAAAGCAAGAATTTTCATGTTGAAGCAAAATTGGTGCTCAGAGGTGAGACAATCCTCCTCTATACAGAGCCTTACAGTCTGACCACCACGCCGACCGGTCTGACCGCCACCCAATTGGTCAGACCGCCAACAGGCATGGTCAGATCACCGCGCAGGCCGGTCTGACGGCCAGAACATAGTGCGGCAACGGCTCTTTGGTCCCGGAACCAGAACATGTTGAAGAAGATTGGAGGAAGCCGATTGCTGATTATTTACAAGATCCAAACCAGAAGGTAGACAAAGGTATTCAGCGTATCGCTTTCAAGTTTACTTTGATTAATGATGAGCTTTATTGTCGCACCACCAAAGATCTTTTGTTGAAGTGCTTAGACCATGATCAAGCCAAAATTGTGATGGGTGAAGTACATGAAGGCATTTGTGGTACACATCAATCGGCGTCGAAGATGAAGTGGCTATTGAGAAGGTCTGGATTCTATTGGCCTACCATGATCGCCGATTGCTTTCGGTACTACAAAGGCCGTGAAGAGTGTCAAAAATTTGGTAATATCCAAATGGTTCCTACAGCAACGCTTGATCCCATCATCAAACCTTGGCCGTTCAGAGGTTGGGGCTTGGATTTTATCAGGTAAATTCATCCTTCATCTTCAAAGAGTCATCACTTCATATTGGTTGCTACGGATTATTTCACAAAGTGGACCGAGGCTATTCCTTTAAGTTCATCACGAAGCATATTATTCATAGATTCGACATCCCACAAACTTTGACTATGGATCAAGGTACTTCGTTAACATCAGGTCAAGTACGTGAGTTTGCCGATTCATATAAGAGCAAGTTGCTCAATTTATCTCCATATTATGCTCAGGCCAATGGTCAGGCCGAGTCTAGCAATAAAACCTTGATTAAGCTCATTAAAAAGAAGATAGAAGAAAATCATAGGAGATGGCATGAGGTTTTATCGGAAGCATTATGGGCTCATCGCATTTCTAGACATGGTGCTACTAAAGTTACTCCTTTTGAGCTTGTATATGAACAAGAAGTTGTTTTGCACGTAGAGGTAAATCTGGGTGCTTATAGGTTGGCCAAGCAAAATGATCTTGACGCCGTTGTTTATCACAATTTGATGATGGATAACATTGATGAGATCACCGACAAGAGGGTGAGAGCTCTCAAGGAGATTGAGAAGGATAAAGCTAGAGTAGTGAGGGCCTTCAACAAGAAGGTACGATCGAAGTCATTTCATGTTGGTGAATTAGTACGGAAAACAATCTTGCCACTTGAAACAAAGGACATTAAGTTTGGGAAGTGGTCTCCAAGTTGGGAAGGACCATACAAGATCATGAAGGTAATTGTAGAAAATTCATAAATGATGGAGTCGCTTCAAGGTACGCACTTGCCAAGAGCTTTGAATGGTTGGTATTTGAAGAAATATTATCCAAGTGTTTGGCAAGATGCTTGAGTTATTAGAACCGGTGTGTTCATTAGGAATCATCATGTTGTAGTTAGGTGCTTGGTCGTTTGTATGTTTTTGGATCGTTGTAACTCACCAGAAACAATGGGGCATATGTTGACGACCGATTTTAGCCAACCCGGTGCAGCCAGAGGTGCGCAGTCTGACCGCCTGTCTCTGTTAGTTTTGGGAAAGTTTAGATCGAGTCCAATTTTATCTCTTAATCCCTTGTTTTCTGGGAAACAAGACTCCAAGTTGGGTAAGACCACCCCAGGCCTATATAATGAAGGTCTCATGGCCGATTGAGGGGATCCCAATTGCATCTACTAAAATTTATCAATATGTTTTTGATTTTTATCTCTTTTGCCCTAACTCTCCCTTCCAAACCTCAATTTCGTTCTCTCTTCATCCTGGCAGTGGCTTGAGACATTCTAGGTGGCCTTGTTGACCTAGGACAACCCTTAGGCAAGCTTCTCCCGATGGGGTCTCTCTGGGAGAAGCGAGCAAAGGTGATCGGTGTGAGTTAGCGTCGTATACAGGAGCAGACAGTCAAACCGCCTGCCTCTGCTCACCGACGGTCAGACCACCTGCCCGGCTAGTCTGACTGCTTGCCCCTGGAATAGAGGCTCTAGGCCCTGCTTCGGGTACCTGTGGACGTGTTCGTGTAATGGTGGCAAAACTTTCTACGTCAACAACGATGAATCAAATGGTTGTGGAAAAGAATTTACTCAGTTGCATGTCATGCTTGAGCTTCTAAAGTTTAAAGCCAGTCATGGATGGTCCGACAATAGTTTCTCAAAACTTTTGTGTCTTATAGAAAAAATACTTCCAAAGCCGAACACATTGTCCACAAGCACTTTCAAAGCGAAGAAGCTTAGATGTCCATTGTCCTTAGGTGTGGACAAAATACAAGCATGTCCCAACCATTGTATTTTGTACCCCAAAGGGTATGAGTTCAACATGAAGTGTCTGGTATGTGGTGTGAGTCAATACAAGAAAAGTTACAATCATGTGTATGCAGACACTATGAAGAAAAAGATAAAAAAATAAGAACAAGACTGCTATCGATCCTGAGAGTGTTGATGATGAAGCTGGTGTAGATAAAGAGGACATGATGAAGAGGAAAATTTCTTCCTTGGTGATGTAGTACCTTCCAGTGATCGATCATTTTAAATGTATGATCTCCATCCCTAGGGATGTGGAATTGGTGCGCTGGCATTCTGAGAAGCGTAGGGAAAATGATGAGGAGATTCGACACCCTACGGATGGAACTCAATAGAAAAATTTTGATCTTCAGTATCCAAAATTTGCAGCAGAGAGTAGAAATAAAAGGTTTTCTTTGTGTACTAATGGAATGAATTAGTTTGGTGAAAATAGGACCGTGCACAGCACATGGTCGGTCATCCTCGTGATGTACAACATTCCAACATGGTTATGTCACAAAAGAAAGTATCTTATGTTGTCTATTCTTATCCAAGGTCCAAAGCAAGATGGCATCGATACTGATGTGTTCCTTCAACCACTCATGAAAGATATGGCAAAGCTCTGGAATGAAGTGGTGCGTATGTGGGATCAGTATCAGCAGGAGTATTTCACGCTAAAAGCAATGATATTCGTTTGCATCCATGATGCTCCCGGGGGCTTTACACTATTAGGGCAAACTAAAGGAAAGAGCAGATGTCATGTTTGTGTGGATGGAACTGCATCAGTTTACCTTCCATCATCCATAAAATTGGTGTTCATGCGACACTGATGGTTCTTAGAGAGAAAACATACGTATCGCAAGATGAAAAGATATTTCGACAACACGGTCGAGAAAGATAGTGCCCTAAAATGATATACTGGAAAACTTTTATTTGAAATGGTAAAGAACATTCAAGTTGTATTTGGGAACGGGACAGTAAAGGCACAAAAGAGAAAGAAAACTCCAACTTCGACTGACATGCCTTTCAAGAAGCAATCAATTTTTTTCAAGGCCAACTCCAAAAGAAGATCAACAGGCGCAAGGATTTCCTTCACTGGTGGAGCAAGTGAAGCAATGCTTGTTCTGTTGCATGTTTGTTATATTTCTTTACCTTCTACCAACTTGTAATCTGAATAAGAACAGCCTTGCCCGCTCAGATTTGGAAACCTGTTGTTGTGCCTGGAAGGATGTATCGCCAGGGTGTTTTATGAACATGGAACTCGTCCTTGAATCAGGTTCTGCAGTAATGAACATACTTGTTGTGAAGCCGCTTTTTTACTTCACAGTTTGTAATACAGCAGTACACCCGATTGACTGTCTTTATTCATGTTTTCGTGGCATCTGATGTTGAATGTCTTGATTCGTCTGCATAAGATCTTGTTTTTAATAACTTTGAAACCAACATATTCTTAATCCAAATTTGACACTGAGCAATATGTAGTAAGAGTCCCTTGTTGGTGCTCCATCCCATCTTTGTATAATGGGAATTACTGATTTACATATGAAAATCGTACGCACAAGCAAGTCCACTTGGACAAATCAGCCCTAACATCCGCTCCTCCAGGCCAAACCCGCCGCTACATCAGCACCACCCGTCATCAGCCGCCTCTCCCAACTACTCTTGCCCTCTGCTCGGATCTCTCCGTCAGTCGTCCCCTTCCTCCGGACTCGCGACACAATCACAAGGTAAAAATCGAAATAAACCATAAAAGCATCCTCGAATCCGCGCCTTCCGGTAATCAGATTTCCTCTCGCCCTCTTGTAATTTTCGTCATCTCATCCGCATTGCCCCCTCGTCTCCCACCGTGAGCAGCAGCGGCGGCGGATCCCATGGCGGCGCTGGGCTCGAAGCTGGCGCAGCTGCAGTCCAAGGCGTGCGAGGCGACGAGGTTCGCAGCCAAGCACGGGTGCGCCTACCACAAGACGCTCATGGAGAAGAACAAGCAGTACGTCGTCGACCCGCCCACCATCCA
>VSTD030002499.1:0-11768 GCA_008808055.3 Sporobolus alterniflorus
CTTCCCATGAGGCGGTTAATTGGATTCAAAAGATTTCAAACGAATTCCACTCCATTTCAAACTCATTCAAACTTGATTCAATCCAAACATGATCTTCTTGAGCTCTAATTTTTTTAAATAAAATATGGTTGTGAAAGTTTTAAAGAATGGAACAACTTTCTCCATAGGAACTTCTTCAGATTCAAAATGGATGTTGAATTAAAAATTTGGGAAGTTAAGGTCTATTTAGGCTTTAGAAAATTAATTAAAATAGCTAGAAATGGATTAAAAATCCAGGAATTGGAATGGAGTAGGAAACCCAATTTGGAACACTTTTCATGTTGGAAACTTCTTCCAAATCTCAACGGATGTTGAATTAATCAAAAGATTCTAGGAAAACTGATTTGAATGAATTGTGATCGGATAGGCTAATTGATATCCTTATTGCAAATCCATCAAAGCTCCACTTTGGCCAAGAAGTGCTCTATTGTGATCCTCAAGGATTGAACTATGATCTGGGTAATATTCATACACTAAACCCCAGATCAAAGAAGATATTGAATTTCAAAGAGGGTTAATCGTTAAGCTATTATCCTGGAAATTTTTCCCTAGTCTGTAAACTGAGTTGATTAACTCTATTTGCACCCGTGAAACAAATACTTGTTGACCTGTATAATTTTTGTAGATTTGTACACTTGTAGAACAAGTCATCAGGTATAAATTTTCTTTTGGGAGAAAGGTCTGATTTGACTTTCATAAATTCTCAAAATTTACTGACTGAGTCAATCGGTCCACACTAAAGAGAATTTAAAATCTTAAATCTTTACCTTTGAATTTGATTTTAAATCTTGGTGTCTTGATTTAATCTTATATTAGGACTTAATTATAACTTAATTAACTTAATTAACCTTTTTGTAACATGAGGTGTTACACATAGTACTGTATCATCAGAACGTTGCCGTCCTGACAACATCACTATTGCGTTTGCTCCTGTTTGGCTTCTTCGTGTTTCAGGGGCCATTTGCTGGATCCGTTTAATCCTTTCCCTTTGCTTATAACCATTCAGTGATTGGTTCTGATCTCCCGTTGTGTAGGTTTGCCAGTTCCGCGATGGATACAGATATCTGTATCGTGAGGAACTGTAGAAAAATGCTGGGAAGCTGGGTCATTGCACCTGCCCGGATTGCACTAGGCCTGCACTCCCTCGCCGGACCATATTAGCTCCCACCGGAGAAGCGAATCCATCGGGTTGACGAGCTCCACCCACCCTAGCAGATCTGCCTCCCGTTCCTCTACCTCGCCCTCAAACTGGGACGTTACTGGGCCGGTTGGGCCTACATCTCCTCCCCAGAGGACCATCCCCTCAGACATAAACTAAGACGTATGTAGTAACCCTGCAGCGAAGCGCCGGAATTAAGCCTAGTGTCACTACATAGGTTTCAAAAGGGTGGTTATAAGGTTATGACATTTTTTTTTAAAAAAGGATTAACTGGCACAACCAATTGATGTACCACACGATTAATTTCAAATTTGAACTCAAATCTACACATACAGAAAAAACAAATTAGCCACTGTAATCTGAAATCTAAAAATAAAGTGAGGAAAATAAAGGGAGAAAGATGAATCCCTTTTAAGTCAGGTCTGTTTCGTTTAACTAAAATGTCAGATTCAGTTACATTTTTTAAGGCTGGTTTTAGTGTTAGGCCACCTTCTCTCTCCCTCTCGACCATATCACATCAATTTCTCTCTTTAACTCGACCATAACGCTTCAATATCAACCTGCATCACTATACATCATCCAACCCATAATCATGTTAGCTCTATGTCATCATCGCACAAAATTTTCAATTTTGAGTCCAAACAACGTAGTTACTTAAATGGGTGCAACAAAATCATATTAGTCAACTACAGTTTACGATATATTTTTTTAGAATTTTCTATGATTTTTTTGAATTTTAGAAAAGAGAGAAAACGACTAAAGAGAGAAAACGACTGATGGGACAGACGGTACCGACCGCCCATGTTTGGTATCTACTGCCGAGAGGCGGTCGGTACTGCTTTAAGTCGTCCGGACAGCAAGCTCATCATCCATAGTAGATACTGACTAGGCGGTCGGTATCTACCGCCACTGTAACCAACCTAACGACATTATATATGTTCTCTACAGCACATGCCCACTTCATCCATATCTCAGATGGAGAGTGACACATCGACCGTAGAAGAAATCATCCCAGCTAACCACAGGTTCAATATAAGGTTGGTTTTAGTGGTTGGCTCACTTCTCCCTCCCTCTCGATCATGTCACATCATATTTCTCTCTTTCTCTCGATCACCAGCTTTTTAGCAATAGCCTACACCAGTCTACAACATCTAGTCCACAACCATATCAGCATCAGGCACGTCAGCATTCTCTCTCCCAGTCAGCACAATCATTCTAGACTTAACCATTTTAGACAATGATTTTGGAAAACAAACAAACTTTATTCAATTACAAATTTTGAAACTTATATAAAACTTGCAAATAGAAATTACATAATAGATTAAAATAAAAAATATAATATAATAAATAAAATATGTATTAATCTAGTGGAACTTGTTCCACACATTCTCGATCAAGTCGAATTGAAAATTCGAAAACATCAATCTTGCAAGTCAAATGCGCCTTCCTTTAAAGGATGATTGTGAGACTAGCTGATGCCTCATAGTTGATAGGTGGAGCAACGACAGAAGTGACAATATGATAATTCTCATCGTAGTCATCGTCGATGATCATGTTATACAAGATAATACAAGCATGTGCGATCATGTTTCTGATAGTAAGATCCTTCACAGATAAATCAAAAGGGTAAAACTACATAGAACACAAATTATCAGTGATAAAGTGATGAACAGAAAGAAGATTTTGAACAATGTCAGGAGCCACCAAAATATTGTTAAGGTAGAATGGTCCGGAAATAATCGAGTCACCTACTGACGTGACTGGCAGGGTGGAACCATTACCTACAATGATGGATGAATGACTAGCAGAGTTCAAAGGACGAGGGTTGGATATATTACCAATTGAATGAGTGGTGTGGTGTGAAGCGTCCGAGTCAGCACCCCAACCATTGACCGAGTTGTGGGGTGGCTGTAGCGTCATGGTGCTGAAGGAGTTCATGAACGACTGCTGATCCCAGCCCATGCCGTTCCAGGGTGCCTAGCTCAGAGGAGACGCAGGAGGGGCATGTTGGTACAACTGCTGTGGCCCGAGGACAAAGCCCGGTAGGGTGTAAAGCCCTGTCGTGGCCATGAAAGTCTGTGGCCGTTGCTAGCTGGTGGGCGACAGACCGGGGTACATAGCGATGTGTCCCAGCGACAGGTTCACAGACGTCGGCCATGGCGGGGGACCCCAGCCATCGTTGGTGGTGGCGCCGTGGGAAACCACGGCGGTGTTGCGGGAGGTGTTGCCACCGTGGTTTCCACCATTATCGTGGTTCTTGTCACCACTACCGCCGTTGCGGCGGTTGTTGTTCCTGCCATTACTGTTGCTGGGGCCGCTGTTGTTGTTCTTGCCAGGCGGGTGAGGCGGTGCCAAAAGCGATGACAGTGGAGAGGACATCGTTTTGTTGGAGTAGAACGCCATCGGAGTAGCAGTTGGACCAGAGGTGTCTAGGTGGATTTCCTCCATCATGGTATCCGCCTGGATGTGGAGGTTGGCGACGATGGTTTCGACGTACGACGAAGAAGCGGACGTGATCTCTGTGGTCGAGAAAGACGTGGATCAGGGGACCAGCTTCTTGGTGGCGGCCTGCTCCTCATCAAGGAGCTGACCGGCGGCTAGGACGCGACGACGTGCGGTGGTGGCCTTCTCCACGGCAGCTTCAACAGCGATGACCTGAGCGTTGAGCTGCTGCTTGAGGACCTCAGCGTCGGTGGCCGAAAGGGGTACGACAACCCCTAGGGTTAGCGCAGTGAAAAGATCAGGCTCTGATACCATGTTAGTGGAGAGAGATTGCCACAAAATTGGATAGATCTATTGAGTTATAGAGGATACAATATATAGGAGTTGGGAGACCCAGGGGGTGGCGGCGCCTAGGAGGAAATCATAGGGCAGCAGCCCCTAGTGCCTTCACCTCTAAGATAGCTCCTATGGGTTGGGCCTAATACTCATGCAGGAGGTGGCCCGACAACCACTATAATTAATACTATTACAATTCTCTAACAATTTGAATGGATTATATATGGTTGAGGGTCTATGTCTGACTTTGCAACCTTATGCACTGAAACACATGATTAAACTTAAACGGAACCATAAAGTAAGTCTGCAATCTTTCACCTAGCTAATTGCGGAATGGTTTTTCTTTGTTTCTCACATTGTTTCTAGCTGAACCTTCTTGAAACATAGGAGTAGCATCCATATGCTACCTAATGTGACTAAACTTCAGAAAACTCTGATCTGAACTTCAGTTTATTATTTGTCTTGCAGTGCACTGTGTGACCTACTACATTTAGACTTCATACTACTAGAATTTATTCCAAAATGGAGCAACATTTCATTTACACGCACAAGGTATTCGACGAAACCCACCAAGCTGATCCTGCACAACATTTAGGATCCGTTTGGTATGGTTCCAGATTCATCGAGAATCAAAAATGTTTCAGATTCAAACCAGAAACGTTTCTCACATGAAATGGACTCACTTCAGAAATCATTTGGCTAGTTTTCTAGTTTCAGTTTCATGAAAGAGACGAGGAAGGTTAAAATGACCTATTTGTCCATGAGTGAGCTAGTTGCAAAATATGCGTAATCTCAAAATACAAGTCATCACAGATCGGGTTCGCGGCTGAGGACGAGAAGAACACGACGAGCTTTTTGGCAGAATCACAATTACAGATGGGTTACAATGTAGCTGTAAGGCCACCCATCATGTTAGAAAGTTTCAGCTAACGTGCTCATCAGCACAGACTTTTCCTTTATCTGAGTCCAGAGTAAACTTGATGTAAAGATATTCGCTATACATACATGAAGTTTTGTGTTTGAAATGTTGGTCCTTTATTGCTCTGCCAATTTGGAACATCATTTCAACATTGGAATATGATGATTTTGGGCAAAGAACAGGGAGGTGCAGGATGTTCAGCACTTTGCTTCGGTTAATCTCTGAATTCTGAAAGAACCACCGAACTAGATGGTCCCTTGCACTCCTGGCATGTTCGGCGTGATGACGGCGGCTCGACGTGGTAGCAACTTCTGAGCCCGTGTCACCAACCGGTCCTGGTCGGCAGTCGGTGGGCGCCCGATGGGCTTCTCCTGGTCAGCAGTCGGGTGGCGTCGGGCTACTGGACAGTGGCCGGGCAGCATCGAGGCTACTGGCGGGTCCTGGCGTCCTGCTATGCACGGCCTACGGTCGAGCAACGAGGTCCTCCTGTGCACGGCGATGACATCCACGACGACGTCCTCCTGTGCGCGGCCTACGGTTGAGCGATGACCGACCAAGTCCTGCCGCTCGTCGGCAAGCGGATTTGGGCGGTGGCTAGGTGGTGTCGCGCGGTGGTGTCCAGGTGTTTTTGCGCAGCAGAGGGCCTCAAGCGAGTGGATGGAAAGGGTGGCTCAGGCGACTAGATAGGAAGAAGCCTCAGTGTGCGGTGGCAATTTCATCGTAAATAGGTGGAAGTTCAAGGTGTGGTTCAATGACCACATCGCTGAATCGATGTGGAACGCCTTTCATGCCGTTTCACGTGTGCTGTTGTATTTCATGAATCGATCCACAGTGATTCGGTGGTGAAACGTTTCGTGTTTTTGCCGTTTGGAACTGTTCCAACTAATTCACAGCTGAATCGGAAATGATTCTGCTTGCCAAATGGGCCCTTAGGCTGACGCGCCATACCCTATCAGGGTTTACAAAACCGATGGAACTGCATGTACCATTCGACACTTGGCAACAGTTTTGTGGTTACCGTGAAAACTGCAAAAACCATTCAATTTGCAACTCAAAATTTTAAAAAGAAATTCAAACAAAATCGATCAAAACAGAAACTGTAAGCTGAGAGGTTTTAGCGGTTTACCGCTCGGTTTTCTACAGCAAACCGTTGGTTTTCTACAATAAACTGTTTGGTTTTGGTTTTTAATTCAATTGTACTCTACTTTCTCTTAATGAAATACATGTTCAAGCATGTTCTAAAAAAACTGATTGGTTTTTATGGTAAACCGCTTGGTTTGTGTGGTTTTCATTTTTTTTAAAAATCAAGTTTTTAAATTTTATTTGACCGAAAACCGATCATCCGCTCAAAGACCAGTTTTTGTGAAAGCAACAATTTTGTAATTTATGTACCCCATCATGCAACGGTAAACTATGTTACTGTTTGTTCCAGCGAGCACAACGCACGTATCGACCATCATGCCAGAAATCCTAATTGTTACGCGTAAATAGGTGGAAGTTCAAGGTGTGGTTCAATGACCAAATCGTTGAATCGGTGTGGAACACCTTTCATGCCGTTTGATGCATGTTGTTGTATTTCACGAATTGATCCACACTGATTCGGTGGTGAAACATTTCATGTTTTTGCTGTTTGAAACTACTCCAACCGATTCACAAATGGAACTGAATGTACCATTTGACACTTGGCAGCAGTTTTGTGGTTACCCCGAAAACTATAAAAACCATTCAATTTACCACTCAAAATTAAAAAAAAATTCAAACAAAATCGATCAAAACAGAAACTGTAAATTGAGAGGTTTTAGCGGTTTACCGCCCGGTTTTCTACAACAAACTACTTGATTTTGATTTTTAATTTAATTGTAATCTACTTACTCTTAATAAAATACATGTCCAAGCATGTTCTAAAAAACTGCTTGGTTTTTATGGTAAACCACTTGGTTTGTGCGGTTTTAATTTTTTTTAAAAAATCAACTTTTTAAATTTTATTTGACTGAAAACCGATCAACCGCTCAAACCAGACTGAACCAGTTTTTGTGAAAACAACGGTTTTGTAATTCATGTACCCCCATCGCCCAACGGTAAACTATGTTACTGTTTATTCCAGCGAGCACAACGCACGTATCGACCATCATGCCGGAAATCCTAATTGTTTACGCGTATGTTCAGTATGAGTGAGGAAGAGCTGCTTACGGGTAGGCATGCAGCCTGAAGGGGCAGATGGCGATTTGGAGCGGCTGGAAGGACTCGGCAGCGAGTTTGGCCTTCAAATACACCGTGTCCACCGGCAGCGCTCGGCGCCACCCCGTGGGGGCACCCGTCTTCTGCGCCGCCACGGCCACGTAGTCGCACGCCACCAGGTGCGCCCGCAGCTCCCGCACAGCCTCCGCGAAGTTCCGCTTCGTGACCTGCTTCGCTGCAGCGGCGGCGGCGCGCGGGGCGCCCATGGCTCCAAACAGCGCTGGAACCAACCAGGTGCTGAGATTGCTGAAGGCAGGGAGCCGGGCGCCGGCGGCGCGGGATCGGCGCTATGTTGAGAAACGGCGAGTCCGAGTGCCAGCCAGTTTGGGGTCGGCCGGGTGGGCCTTGGAAAATTGGGCTGCTGCTGCACAAGGCAAAGGTGATTGGGCTGCTGAAACGAAGATATCTGAGCTGACAGCTGAGAGAGTTCAGATAGCCCGCACTCTGGTGGAGATTAGAATGTTTTCCCCTCCTCGAACAAAATTCGTCAGTATCAATCAATTATGCTATGCTAGTGATTCCACGCAGAACACTGGTTACTTGTGTAGTTCTAGAATCATGATCACTGCCTGTCAAATTACCCATTATAGTAGTTGGTGATGAATCATTTCCACTATTATGCACGCCAAAGCTTTGTACGACTGACTAAATCCTATCCAGGGCCAGGGGTGAAGTCAGGGAGGGGCTTGGAGGGTGCAGGACTGAATCCTATCCTTCGCCCCTGATCCTAAACTAGAGCACAGGTTTCGACGGGTGAATTATCTGACCAATGAATACCTACGAACACGAACAAGAAAGAATCCTAGATATCGACACAAATATCTACTTCCGAAAATGCAAAGCATAATCTCGGAGCACCAGACCAACAGGGTCAACTGAAAGTGAAAACACCAGACAAACACATACAGGTTCACATTTGCACATTCCGTGCTCAGCTACGAGCAAACATACTTATTCTGAGGATCCCGAAGCAGTACTTCTATTATACACTGATGATCGCCGTAACTAGCAGGGATGCCATCTGTCGCGGCGGTCGACTACTTGCCGAAGATGGACCTTATCCACCACAGCCCGCCGTCCCTGGGGCTCTGCTCGGTCTCCGGCGGCGGGTCCGGGTGCGCCGTCTTGCGGAGCTTCGACACGTCGTACCCTTCCTCCCTGGCACGCTCCACCAGCTCGTTGTACACGGCCTCATCCATGTGCGGCTGCCTGCACAAGATCTACACCCACCCATACACACCATGACACAAAACAGATCAGCTGCGGAAACAGAGAATTGGGACGGGAAGCAACTGGCGAAATGGGCGCGAACAACTGACCCAGAGGTACTTGAGCGAGGGCTGGCCGACGAGCGCGTACTGGTACCCGTCGTCGACGTGGAGCACCCAGTAGTCGCCGGTGACGGGGAAGACGGGGAGGAAGGGCGGCACGAAGAAGCGGACCTTGAGCTTGGCCTCGTCGCTGGCCGGGTCGGCGCGCCACGCCGTGCCCTCGATGTGGCCGCGCCGGCCGTCGGCCCACGTCTCGTTCAGCACCTTCACGGTGGCGCCGTCCGGGTTCAGCGTGTAGGTCGCGCGCGTGTTGGTGCCCGTCTTTGGCTGGAACGTGGACGGGAAGCACGCGATCTCGTACCACCGGCCCATGTACCGCTCCAGGTCCAGGTTCCGCACCACCTTCATGGTCGTCGTCGGCGAGAGGCGAGGTGGCGTGCGTGGGTTCTGGGGGTAGGGGAGGAGGTGGATTGATTCGTGCCGGGGAGGAGTGGGGATAGGGATGGAGGCAATAAGAGGCAGGTGTGGGAGACGTGGAGGATTGTGGACGATACGTTACATGTTGTTCGGTGCGCGTCCAGGCCAGGGCCTCGGCTTTTGGGCTGGAATTTGTTTCCTTTTTCTGCCTTGTTGGGTCCAGGTCCAACACTAATCGGACACAAATCAAGCCACATTTTGCTCTACTTTCTGTAAAAAAAATTGTGTTCGGACACAAATCAAGCCACATTTTGCTCTACTTTCGGTAAAAAAAATTGTGTTCATGTTACTGGAAAGAATGTATTTTTCATTGATTGTTCATATTATGTTTTGATCATTTGTCTTATTTAAAATATTAATTTAAATATATAAAATTATAAGTTATATTTCAACTTTCTTTATTAATAAAATAAATCATAACAAAATATATGATTCTTAAAATTTTTTGAACAAGATGACAAATGTAGCTCAAAAAGTCAGCGTCAACAATAATTAAAATACAGAGGGAGTAATTTTAAGATTCCATAAATCTAAGAAACTCTTAATCCTACTCAACTTCAACATTTTTTTTGCTTGTCAATGACCAACTCGAGTCTTCAAAATCATGTACTTTCAGTAAGATTCCAATCAAACTTTTAGATCTTTAACTATTTTTAAAGTAATTAGTTTGGTAATAAATAAATAAATAACTTTGGTTTTTCTTGAATAACATTTAATAATATCATAGTGTTTTATTTTATATGCTTATTTAATAGAAAAAAGGTCAAACTTATATATTTTTAAGGTAGCACAATTGTCTAAAATGATAAGTTTTTGAGGCGTAGGCAGGCGATTCTCATGGCAAAATGGAAAATCTCCCTCAGCCAAGCGTACAACCTGAGTAAGATTAGATTACTAGAGTAGAGGGAGTTTGTAGTTTGGTTGGTGGGGGTGTTTGAATGTTTGTTCATTAGGGTAAATATCTACTCCCTCCATTCAGAATTACTTGTACCCAGATACCATTATTCGCAAATAATTGATAACTTCCTTTCTAAATACACTTTTATCTTTTCCCAGTACATATTTACTTTACCCCTCCCCTCCTCTTTATTTTTATGCATCACATATTTTTCACTTTTCTTTAATTCTCATGTTCTATAGGTAGAATGACAAATATTCCTGAATGTAGGTTAGGGAGTATGTTTGTAATGTCTTTCAAAATATTGTGAATGCTTTTTTATTAAGAATTAACAATTATATCAGCATATTAGCATTGTAACACACTCAACAGAAAAGTTGCATTGTAACACAAAAGACAGAAGCCAACATGGACGATCATGGCCACCGCTAGCAGTTCCTCCAAAGTGTGGGCGATTCCTATAATTCCGACGGGCAGACGCAACACTATCGAATTAGTTTTAGATATTTTTCCCCGGAACTACTACAAAACCAACCCACAGAGGTTCATTGATTGAAGAGACTAAGGCTCTAAACACTCAAGCAGGATGAATACGGTGGTTTACATGGTTCGGGTCATCGGAGCGTAATACCCTATGTTCACGGAGATGATTGTTGTATTGTGTGTGTGTCATTCAAGCCATGGGTTAAACTTGCCTAAAAGAGTCTGCCTGCTCCTATCATCTGTCTGGCCTTTTATAGTTTAAGCCTGGACAGTTACACTGTGACCCAGGGTCCGATAGACGGCCTCAGGGCAATCAAATCCCTATATAACAGCTAGGGCATTAAATGCTATCGTAGGCTAATGATGGTGCGGGCGGTGCACGACGCGCCCTGTCCCGTCGGTCTTGCCACGTGATGAGCGGTCTGTAGCGTAGCCCCATCCTATCGAGTCGTAGCCCAGCATAGCTCCATCCTGTCGTGTTGTAGCCTCTGCCTACCGCGCTCACGAGCGATCAGCTACACAACGGCGCACTGTAGCGCGGTGCTGTAGCGTCTGTCTGCATGATTTGCAGGTCATGATAACGTCGCCTAACCACACATCTTGTAGGCGTCTCGGTAACGCGCGGGGGTGTCTTGGAAACATGTGAGCCTTGCTGCATATCGTTATAGCTAAGCCTTTCTTTATCTCTACGGCCCACGGCCCGTGGAGAGCCATGTGACATGTGTTAGCACCGGAGTCCACCTTTGAGGCGGGGCGCGGTCCGAAGCCGAAGGATGTGTGCCAGCGCTGGAGCCCTCCTAGGCGGAGAGGCAGGGTCTGATGCCGAGGGACGTGTGGTAGCGTTGGAGCCCTCCTAGATGGTGAGGCGGCGTCTGGAGCATCAGGACACATGGCAGCACCGGAGCCCTCCTAGGCGGAGTTCGGAGCCTTGAGACACGTGGCAACGCTGGAGCCCTCCCTAAGTAGGGAGGTGGGTTCCAAAGCTGTGGTGGCACATTGCAGCATGCGGGTGCATGCCTTATCCTTTGTCTTGATTTGAAGTATGTACGTGGGGGTACCCGGTCTGTAGGGTACCGATAGTGGCCTCCAGACCCACCTTGGGAGAGGCTGTGAATCTGCAGGTGGGGCCAACATCCTTTTCCCCGTGCAACTTTTTGAAATTCAGTCTTGACTGTTGGTGAGGTAGTGCGCCTCTACCATTGGACAGGCGTCCGCAGCTGATTGTTGCATCGTGGCGAAATGCGCATCATGGCTGATGAAAGCGCTGCTACAGCGGTTCTAAGGTGGCAGGGGCCAGTTTCGGTGCAGCGGGAGTCGTGGGTGCCGAGGCAATCACTGCCATGGTTCCTGAACCAACGCGACTGTCACGCACTGTGCATAATGTCTACGGAGCTCCTTGCCTCCTCGTGTTACCATTTGGTTGACCCATGCTGACTGATTGACGTCCTCGCCCCCCTATCAGTGTCAGGGTAGATTGCGCGGGGGGGGGGGGGGGGGGGGACACAA
>VSTD030002500.1:0-11767 GCA_008808055.3 Sporobolus alterniflorus
TATATTACTGAACATGGAATCTGGTTATCATATTATTACTATACGTGTGAATGAAACATCCTGGGCACACGTATGGATGCTTTGTTCCCACTATCTCGGAACGGGGTATGACAGACAACCTCCCATCGGTTGTTTTATTCTTTCCCTGAGATATCAGTGGTGTGATCCTCCCCAATGTAGAAAATATGAAATAGCTAATAAACTTTATCCGTGCTTTTTACCACAATACACCTCCCTCTGTCTTTGTACAAATCTCAGAATGGCCAAAAGTCATGGTACAGCTGGGCATACTCGGCCATACCCTGACACTCATGGGCTACTGGGATTACGATCCACTGATTGATGCTTGATTACGGTCCTAAAATAGCTGGAAGTAGCGTTCGTTCTTTCTCTTTGAAAAAAGTTTAAGGCCCCGTAGTGATTACACGCTCGGTGGGACCAACAAGCACAAGGAAGAAAGAGGATGAAGCACGATCAAATCATCTCTGGATTGTATAAAACACCCATTAATTTGAGTCTCATAGCCTATAGGAGAAGGGCAAAAAGACAAAGACGGCTAAGCTATTACCACTCTCTTCCTCGGCACCATCAGGATGCCTACGTGCAACCAATGAATGGACCCTCGACAACAGAGATTTTGAAGCCCTGTGCGTTCAAGTCCAAAGGGCATCCAGTTGACCCTCCGTCTGGTCCGCATTATGCCCAGATCCAAGTAGCTCCAACTCAGACTCCAGCTCAGGGAAGTGCGACATGGCAGATGTCAGCGCCAACTGGGCCCCCCAGTGGACCCCGTTGGCAACTGCAAAATCGACGTGACCCTCAATCAGATCCACAGCCGAGGACAGTGATGATGCTAGGGAAGATGTTTCGTCATACCCTTTTAGAACCAAGTTCCAAACTTGGGAGGCAGTCTTGTAGAGATTTCAGCTTGGCAACTGCCTCCCGATGCTCATCCTGCATCGCCTGAAGTCACCTGATGGCCTCTTCTAGGCTGACGGCTGGACTGACTCGGTCGCCGGCTGGCCCAAGGATGAGGTCACAGATCCTCGAGACCTGAGCACTGCTCTACCTGCTCCCAGAACATGGCAGCCATCTCCCCCACAACATCCGTCTAGAAGACTTCAGTGGGCAAGCGCCCAAGCAAGGATTGAGTGGCTGAAGAGACCGCCGCCCAGAGTGCAGCAAGCCACATAGCCACCTCGGTATGGCAGGCAGCAGCAAACCGCATTCTCTCGTGCAGGGGGGCCTGCGGTGAGGCACTGACTATGGTTAAGCACAACTCAGACCCTCTGATCAACAGAAGAGTAAGCTCCTCAGCCAGGCCTGCACACTGCCCCTCGGCCTCTTCCCGTCATCGATCGGCGTCGGCTGCCTTGTCAACCAAGCCTGGGAACTTCGCTTCGGCTGTGTCTCGGGCTTGGCGCGCAACCACAAGCTCACCCTCGAGAAGGAAGACCTTCTGAGACACCTCATTAGCCTCCCGGCGACCAGAAGTTAGCAAGATCGCACTTTTGTGGGCCATCCTCTCAGCCTAGGTGGCCCGGCCCCTGCCATGACAGCTACTGCCCATGCCTAGGTCACCTCCTCTCGAAGCTCGGCCATGTCATCCGTGTCTCGGGCTAAGTGCTACACAAAAAAAATAGAGCAAAGGAAGGAGGACGTCAGGGAGCCTAGAAAGGACCAGAGAAACTCAGGTAAAAATCTTTTTCTTGTGTTAGGACTAACCCGGACTGGTTGCAGGACATCTCAGCCGACCGTGGCCAATGCCTGCTACGGCAGCCAGTACATGGCTACAACCTGTGACACATCAGCTCCGCACCACCCTCCACCTACCTCCAACTGGCAGGTGGGAGTGGTGCTCTGGGGTAACCCAGCAGCCCTAACTCGATGGCCCCGGAATCCGCAACGTCTGAGGACCCGGGGGCTAGTATCGCATCACCCAGGGCAACGCCTTCAGGTAGGCGGGAGCCAGGGCTCCTCAGGGACTCGGGGCTGAAGTATCGCCACTGGACGCATCCCCCGGCTAAGGCTCCGCCTCATTCACACGAATGCCATCGGCACATGGCAACATGTCAATAGCAGCCGCCTACACTTGAGCAGGCTCATCCCTTACAGGGACGACGCCGCTCCCAATAAGCACTGGCCCTTGCTGGTCGGACACCTTCACCGTCTTCTCCTACACTGGCACCTCCGGCGCTGCCCTTTCCTTTATACCTACCCATGCGACCTCCTCTGGCACCGACTCCCTCAAAGATGGGTGAGTGGGAGATGTCGGGTGAGACACTAACCAACGAGAGTTTAGAGTCATCCAGAAATCACCAAACTTTGAGCTCGGGAACAAAGTCAGGATCGGCAAGTCATAAAAAAGGCATGTGGCTTCCAGCGCATGTACACATACTGGGCAGACAGTTTTTAGTGTGGGCTTTCTTGAATGAGGGCCCCGCTCCTCTGAGACTCGACGAGGATGCCCCCGCTGCCGCGGCCAAGGTTGTCGGGACATGCTAAATCCATGAAGGATGGGTCAATCCCAATAACGTGCGCACAATGCTCATCTCTTTCTTCGTGGTCAGAAGTTACCTGCGTAAGGTGGAGCCACCCAGGCAAGTCGGTTGGCAGCCTGGTCCTTGTCTAGGGGTGTTCCAACTGATGTTCATTGACCGTAGTCCCCACCTGCAGGTGAACAATGTCACAAAGCGAGGGAAGAGTTATGCGCTGGGAAGACAAGGGTGGCAGAGTTATCTCCCTTTTCTCTTCCCCCTCGCTGAAAGATCCAGATCTAGGGGGGTGTCCATCCCTTGCCCTTTTGTCACGTGTCTGGTGGTGCACCAGGTATGTTCTCTCACTCTCTCTGAGCCCGCGCTTTCTCATTGGAGGCATGCTTCGCGTCCCGCCTTGCCGCATCCTCGAGTGGGACGGCATCTCACAGTTCACCACGGCCACACCCCAAGACCTTGCACAAACCCACGAGTGTAATGAAAAGACAGAATCGCTTAAGCCACCGAAATGGGACCAAGCGTACTAACCTTGGCACTGGCAAGCCCTTCTTGCAAAGGGGCAGGGTCCGCTCCGGATTTTGGGTTAACCCCAAGATCTAGGACTTTGTGGATCCGGGAGTTGACCTCCACTGTGCTCAACTCCTCGGAGGAGGAACGGTCAGGGCAACTTGGCCCTAGATACAACCACATCTTAGTCTTTCATCGCCGAATCGGCTAGATCTCACAACTGAAAACGTCCGTAGGAGGTGCACCCCTATTAGCCCTTCCTGCCATAACTACTGAAGGGTCTCGCACATAGGCTACAACTTGTCGAGGTCCCTCCTGGCCACCCCATCCCACCAGCAACGTAGGGGAATGGGGTAGCTACCGGTAAACGTGGGAAGTGGCGTGGAGGCACCATTCTTTAGGTAAAACCACTTCTTCTACCACCCCTTCATCGATCTAGGTATGGGAATGTCAAAATAGGAATCAACTCAATGCCCAAACTTGACATGAATAACCATGCCCCCGAAGACTATTAGCTCCGCGTTTGGGTCCTGCGGATGCCAGACATGGAAGAAATAAGTCCACAGATCGAACTCAGGGTCAATCCCCAGGTAGGCCTCACACAAAGTCATGAAGGCAGCTATGTGTAGGACCCCCGAAGTCCAGGTTGTAGTACTGAAGCAACAAGAAGAGGAATCGGTGTGATGGGGTACCGAATCCCCACTCATAAAATGCCACAAAGGACACCACATATCCTTCCACGGGCATGGGGAACACGGGGTCCTCTAGCACGCGGCAGGTCGTGAGCTCCATCACTATCATAAACCCTTGTTTGGTGAGGTTTTGCAGGTGACCCTGCGTAACCATGGAAGGGGTCCAATCATGCTCCGCCATGGCTTGAGAAAGAAGGAGAAGTAACACCCCCTAAATCCTGGCAATTCATCTTTTTTCTTCTCTTTTCTCTTTTCTCTTTTTCCTCTTTCCGTCCCTCTTTCTTTTCAGGTGTAGGGAAAGAGGTAAGGAGGGAATGGCGAATTGTGCGAGAGGATGTGGGGGTGTGCGTGGGCTATTGCCTGCTTTTATAACCCCACGGTGTCACAACCAAGGAGTAAAGCGGTTGGTCCCTCACAAAGCGTCATAAGGGGCATGGTAAACCCAAGTTTCCATGCCTCCACTACTCCTCACACATTGCACCAACTACGACAGCACGGGATATGACAACCATATCCCAAACGGGTCCCATGATTGCCGAGGGGCCTATAAAGTTCAGGGTTCTAAGGCAAAACCCGCTAGTCGGGTCAGCATTGCCTAGAGCAAACAGAGTGAGAGACAAAGTGACACAAAGGGTGGCCAGCAGCTGGCACTTTCTGAGGCCCCACTGAAAGGATTCGGCATCCTCAAGCTTTGTATATGAGTCTAGGTCAGAAGGTTTCCTTCACGCCCCTCTGTGTGGGATGGCATCTAGCCATTTGGGTTTTCCTGGCAGGGATTACCTGGGAAAGTCGCTTGAAACCATGAAGGATCCCGTCCATGGGGACCCAGATGGTCAAGACCGCGTCAAATATCTAGTTTCAGGGGCTTCACACCCCTCCCCCCCTCCCCAAAAAAAAGGCTCCACCGCCCACTGCGGCACATTGGGACAAGACAGTGCCTATCAGAAAGCTATGTATCCTCGTCTATTAGTCACAGGTCGTAGGATGGTGCAGGAGGCAGGCTAGCCCATCCACATCAGCCCCCACATGGGAAGATTTAGTAGTCAAGCAAAGCCAGGCGAAGTAAAGACGGCTCCAAGAACTATCCCGAGCGCTCGCCACATCGATGCCTGGGAGCCCAAAAGACAGCTGGGCATCTTTATCCAAGCTCGGCGAACCGACATTTCTAGTCTGGGGCCCCACTGGCCTTGCAACTTAACCCCAGTGTTAAAGTCACTGAACCACAGTTAGCATGCCCCTGAGTGGTCTCAGACCCCCTACCCTTTAGGTAGGGAGTACGAGATCCATTCCACCTTCACGACGTGAACTTCTCAAGCACTATGCTCACCCCTTGTAACACATGTTCATCTTCAATATCAAACTACTAGATGTAGGGCTATTACCTCCAAGGAGGGGGCTAAACTAGGATAGATCACTATGTGCTTCATCGTTCATAAGACCACCTCAGAACTAGAACACGCAATCATGACCACACTGTATTTTGCCGGTGCAGAAAACACCGACACATCTCTTGGGGTACAAGAAGTTTCCATAAATTATACTAGTTTTGGAGAATTATTTGACCATAATGCAACAGTTGTCAACTCATGCTTTTCGATCATGGTTGCCGACCTCCTTAATGATCCTAAACTTAAGACCAAGACAAAGTGTAAACATTGTTTGAACTGGACCAAATGGAAGGAAGCGATCGAGGAAGAGCTTGGTTCACTTAAAACAAGCAGAGAGGTCTTCTAAACATACTCTGATAGCAATGTCCACTAATCACTCAAAAATCATAGCATTATCCGCATGTGAATGTGCTTGACTACGTAGAGTGATTAACCACATATAATCATTATGTGGTATTCAGCCCATTGGGTCACCGACCATTATCTATGAAAATAATGTTGCTTGTGTTGCTCAAATGTAGTCAGGTTATGTGAAAAGCAATATTAGTAAACACATTACTTCTAAACTTTTCTACTCACGCCGACTTCAATAAAGTGGTGAGATTGGTATCCTGCAAATCAAGTCGTGTAATAATCTTGCTAATTTGTTCACTAAGTCCCTACCATACACCACATTTTCAAAATGTGCTGCTGGTATAGGTATGCATAGACTTAGAGATTTACAGGAATTAGGGGGAGATTTATCGTCAAGCCAACCGACATCACTCTTTTCCTTATATGAGTTTTTCTATAAAGTTTTCTCACAATAGGTTTTAAAGAGACAATGCCAATACAAGATTATGTGTATGTTTCTTGATATTTCCCCACTGGGGTTTTCATGGAAGCATAATGACATTTCTATGTTGTAGTTTTCTCCTATTTTTTCACTGGGTTTTAGGAGTTTTATATAAGCATATAGAATATAAATCTTCATGTTTTTTCACTAGGATTTTTTGAAGATATTATTCATTCTAAGCGACGTTCAAGCGCTCAAGGGAGAGTGCTACAAAACAAATATACATGTCATCACTTGACCTGAGCTGGCAATCCGTATGTTGCCCCCTCAGCCGAATCGCTGTGTCCCTTCGCGCCACACCCCCGAGGGTCACCTCGCATGTATGAATGAATGAAATGTCAGTTGAAGTATTGTCTCAATCTCTCAAATTTTACTTTAACAATAGTAAATTCTCAGTCACGTGAGAAGGAGGATGCAGACTCTTTGAATAATTGACATGCATGGCCCAAACATCCTGAGATATGTTGAGGTCCAGTCCAAGTGATGGGTGACAGATTATTCGGTGAAGAATTCTGACCGCCCAAGCATATCCTGCCACTGTCACATTCACCATTCTCCACAAACCCAACCATATCTAGCCACATGGCTTCACATGCATCCGCCGCGCCTCCCTCCCTCCACCTCGTCGGCTCACGTCATCGGCCTCGCCTCGGCAGCGGCAGCACTTCAACATCACCTGGCTGCTCGGCGAGTTCCCTGACTTCTCCCTCTTCAACAACCTCCTATCACGGACGAAGCTGGCCGAGGAGATCAACCGACGGCAGACCATCACGGTACTGGCCGTGGACAATGGCGCGAGGGGCGCCATCTCCTCCCTGTCCTCCAACGTGTAGCGCAAAGTGCTGGCCATTCACGTGGTCCTCGACTACGTACGTACTACGACGCCGCCAAGCTCGAGGCGATCAAGGGCAGGTTTGCCACGTTGTTCCAGTCCTCAGACCAGGCCACCGACCGCATGGGCTTCCTCAATCTCACCAAGCGTGCCGACGGCGGCGTGGTGTTTCGGCTCCGCCGAGCTCGACACCTCGGTGGCATCGCACATATTGAAGTCTGTCACCTCCTTCCCGTACAACGTCTCCGTGTTGCAGGCCAGCGCCACCATCATGCAGCCCGGCGTCGGTGGGAAGGTCGCCGGCTCACCGCATCGGAGCCACATGCATCGGCCCCGGTGCCAGCGAAGGGGAGGAAGGCAGCTCCTCCATCCAATGGCGATGATGCCCCCACTTTAACTCCGTCTGATGATGACGATGAGGCCACCCCGGACGCGTCTGGTCCGGCAGCGGACGGGGGCAACGTCCGTCTGATGATGACGATGAGGCCACCCCGGACGCGTCTGGTCCGGCAGCGGACGGGGCCGTTGCCGATGGCCCAGCGGCGGACGGACCCGCAGCTGTTGACACGTCGGTGAGTGTGAGAAGAGCAGTGACAATGCCGAGGGACGCACCCGGGAGATCCGCCGCCGGCAGGGTGGTGGCCGGTGCTGGTCTTGGAGCTGATGCTTATCATTTGATTAATTGGTGTTAGAAAAGGACCTTAGAAGAGGCTGGCCAGTTTGAAATGATAGTTCATATATGGGACAATTGTGTTTCTACCCCTATGTCGAAATCTAATTATGATTTTACCTCCTATTTTTTAACTTTGTGATTTTACTCCTGCTATTTCAAATCGAAGATGCAGTTTGCCTCTGGACCGTTATGTGATGTTAACGGTATTAAATATGTTATAAAAAGTGTGATATGCCCTTGTAATTTTACCCCTACATAATGTAATTTTACCTCTATTGACTATATTTCAGCAACCCCAATATATTTCATCACAATTTAGGGCAATGATTTGACAACAATTGAACACACATTTGACAATAATTTAGCACAAATTTGACATCTACTGTATTGAATGCATAATTGTGACATCTCCGCCCTTAAAATGATGGTTAGTCCAAACCAGAATCATTACAGGGTGCCATTATCGAAATAATGATGCATAATACATCACATACAAGAAGATTACAAATGAAATGCTCTGAAAGTTGAACTTTATTACAATTTAAGTTTTGAATTCGGTTACAGCGTTTTAAGCGGAAGAGAGAATAAAATACATTTTTACGGAAGCGAACACTCCACGATCTAGAACTGTACCTTACCCTAGAGATGTCGACCTCAAGAACGGCTCACCCCAAAAGGGAGAGAGAGCACACCCGTAAAACAACATCATGGCAAAGCCTGAGCAACTAAAGCTTACTAAGACTTACCTATCAATGTGGTCATAAACAGCTGACTCCTAGTATGCAAGGCTTTATGAGATGAGCTCTATACTATGTCAAACTCGCGCTAAGAGTAGATCCTTACTTTCAAGTTTTAGCTCTAGACTCATAGCAATTAAGCTTTAACATATAAGCTAAGCTAATTAAGATTAACAGAAATAATCCTGTACTAAGCCAAACAAAGGTAACCATATAAGTATTAAAGTAAAGTCAAGCCATTAATTTCTTACTAAACATTAATCCAATAAATTACTACTTGATGCCAGCCACGAATAAACGGTTACTCATATCCAAGAGTTGTGGCGATTTGAATCGATGTACATCCTGCAGGAGAAAACCCGATCAACACAACACATACGCTTCCCACACTAGTCCACATATGCCCGGCGTACGCTTTCTGTGGGTAGTTCCTGTATGTGACAACATTTCACGAGTCGTCGATAGAGTTGAGCAAGGCCACTGCTCCTAAGAAAAAAGGCTCCCGACACAATCCATAGCACATCGGCTAACCAATCTGCGGGTCCGTACCCAGTTTCTCTCCCGAGCCAACCTTGAAGCAGTGGAAGCAAAGCCAAGCATCTGTCGACGGCAGGCTACTAGGCTTACTGGGCCAATATCACCAGCATGCGATCGGTACATTCAATACTTGCTCACGGGTACCAACCCCTCGGTCCTTAACTGACACAGGCGGGGGCTACCACATAGAAACCTTAGAATTGTCACAGCACTCTCCCCGCCCTTCTCTTCCGAGTGTTCTACTAGTCCCCCTAATTGGCTCCACCCGGTCTCCATTTTATCCGACATTAATCACAGGTTCCAAGGTTCAAGTTTAAAGGGCATTTGGCCTCCACGTGGTCTTCCGACCACTCAGTCATCTACTGTAACCTACATCTATGCCTAGCCATAGCTAACAACCTATCTCTAGCCATAGGATCAACAAGGGTGGATTGAAAAGTGAGCCTAATGCAGTTACGACATCAATTCAACTCCTATAACCTAATGCACAAGCAAGAATCATAATTGAGATACAATTATAGCAAAACTCGAGGATAGGGTTAGATGCACTAGAGCTTGCCTTGATTACAACAATGTTAGCATTCTCACAACTTGATGCTTGTGGTCCTCCGAACACTTCTTGGACTTGCTGCACTTGAATTTTCATCTTCAGCTCCACGTGATCCCTCGCATATGCAAAAGATGACCACAATTAACTAATGCAATGCATGGAGTGCAAAATGCATTATGATGCATGATCACAAGTATTCTACTTATTTTAATACATGAATGCTATTTACTAAACTATTTCTAAGCTTTTTAATTCATTAACTAAA
Source organism: Sporobolus alterniflorus (assembly GCA_008808055.3). Taxonomy (NCBI): domain Eukaryota; kingdom Viridiplantae; phylum Streptophyta; class Magnoliopsida; order Poales; family Poaceae; genus Sporobolus; species Sporobolus alterniflorus. The sequence continues at coordinate 9,512 of VSTD030002500.1, forward strand.
CATTAAGTCTTAGAAAATTAATAATATGCATGATATGAGTCTAAACTAGTTGTATGATTTTATACTGAGCATATACAGCATGAGGAGAAACTATACCAAAGTTGAGTATTTTCTAAGCCTATTTTATTTATTACCAATTATTTACTGCTAAACTAGGAATTAAACCATAATAATAATTTTATGTAGGAAACAATTATGAGCAATGTTGTACAAGCTACTAAGTAGGAAGTGTACATGCATGCAAAGTTTGAATATCTAGATATTTATAGATTTTTGCAATTAATTACTCCAAGATTTGATTTATTGCAATTTTCTACAATGCAATAATACACAAAATAGAATTTGGTCAAGCCCATTGCAAAGATCTTCTAAAAAGTATTCTATGGGGCTTTACTTTATATTTTTCTGAGTTTTATTCTATTTATTATGAATTTTTGAAGTTTATACTAATTTTAGGAATATTAAAATCAAAAATGATTTCTGAAAAAGATTAAAAGAATATACTGTGTACGAGCCAAATTTGGCCTGAGGCTTCGCCATAGCAGCATGACCCACGACTAGATTCGGCCCAAATGGCCCAGGCCACAGCGTGCGGCCCGGAATGCGCCCAGAGCGGTCACCGCGCACGGCCTCCGCGCGGTGGTGCGGCCATCGCCGGTGGCCCAGCCGATGAGGTGAGAAGAGACAGCTGGAGCAAGAATGGGTAGGACGTGGCCAACTCGCTGGGCATGATCACAGGGTCGAGTCCTCACCGAGGTAACGGGGCAGTGTGGAGGCGCCAATGGCAGTGGCGCGGCAGTGCTTTCTCGACAGTGGCAGTTCTCTGGTGGCTAAAGATGACCGGGGACGAGCGCTAGAGCACTAGGAGAGGGAGGAGAGTCATATGTGCAGTCAAATCAAAGGCGGGGAGGACCGGGTGGTAGAGCTCATTAAAGAAGTGGCAATGGCGGCGGCTGTGGCTCCCAATCCGGTTGTTGATGTGGTTCTACGGCGGCTGGCGGTGTACAAGAGGTAAATGGGGGTCGGTGGGGCGAGGGTTTGCGCAAGACACGATGTAAGAAAGGCGCAAGGGTGAAAGGCGACGGCGGCGACTGAGTGCCCCTTTTGAAGCGGGTGTGGCGGCGGGGCCCATTGGGGAGGGGGTGGTCCGGCTGGGGGTGTGTGGAGGAGAAGGGTGGGGATCCGGTCGCTGCGGCCGGGTGGCGAGGCGGGGCGGTGGGGACCCGACCGGTGTAGGACTCGGGCGCGGTGGGGGCAGGCAGCGGCAGCACCGCTCTGTCGTGCAAGGCGGAGGCAAGGGAGGCGTACGGTGGGACCCGGTGGCAGCGAGAGAGGGGGAAAACCTGTGGCGCGTGGGGTGGCTCAGGGAAAGGAAAAAAAACGGGCCAAGCGTAAGGGAATAGTAAATTTTTTGATTTATTCAAAAAGATTTTAAATGAGTACAAATTGTTTTGGTCAAAAGGTGGACCTACAAAGCCCCAAAAATTTTAAATAAAATATGTATTTAAAATAAATTAAACAAGGGATAACTTTCCTCATTGGATTTTTTTCAAAATTCTAGATAGAATTTGAATTAAAAATTGAAGAAACTCTAGGATTGAAAATTCAATAGAATTTGAGTGAAATTTTTAAGAATTAATGGAATTTGATTTAGTGGCTCCTGGTTGCACTTAGATGATACATCAACTCATGAAAGGAAATTTGGAATATCAAATTTGCAAGTTTTCTTGATTTGCTTCAAGAATGCGATTTAAATTCAATTAAATTTTGACTTCTGTTTACTTAAAGACGAGATTAATCAATGAATTTGATCTTTGATTAAGGTCTTAACAAAGGTGATTAGTAAAACCGTAACACGGGGTGTTTCAATAATCAAACTAGATCAAGTGATATTTTTCACAAGCAACACTAGCACAATCAAAATCACGAGCAGTGCAAGCAGCACTTAATCCTACCTACTTCATACACACTAGATCTAGTGATGAGTTCCTTAAATCACGAGTAACAGTCCTACAACAGCACTAGCAAGCGACACTAAAATCACGAGTATCAGTTCCTACAGCAACACTAGCATGCAGCACTTAAATGACGAGGGTGTTCCAGATCCGAAATTTAGGTGAAGGCTAACGGTGTTACATTTTAGGGACAAGCGGCACCTTCGATTTGAAATAACAGAGGTAAAATCACAAAGTTGAAAAAGGAGAGATAAAATTACAATTAGACTTTAACATAGAGGTAGAAACACAATTGCCCCTT
>VSTD030002501.1:0-11767 GCA_008808055.3 Sporobolus alterniflorus
CCTTCCTTCTTCTTGTGGTTCACCTTCTCTTCTTCCTCTGAACTCGCTGAATCTTCACTTGAGAAGTCAAAGTCGCTCAGGGCTGCACATGCTCAGGACATGATCTTCTTGATGTTCTTCTTCTTCTTGTCCCTGAAGCAATTTTTCTTCTTGTAGTCGTTCTTGTTGTTGTAGTCATTCTTGTTGGAGCAGTCGTACTTCTTCCTCTTGGAGCAGTCGGCGATGAAGTAGGTGGTGTCGCCACACTCGAAATAGCCCCTGGAGTTTTGGGATCCTCTTCTCCTCTCCTTCCGAAACTTGTGCATCTCTCAAAATTTCCTTGCAAGCAAGGAAATCTCATCGTCTGGAATGCTCTCATATTGCTCATTGAAAGCTACATCAAGAGAAGACAAAGTAAACTCCAAAGATGGTGAGATGGTGTTGATGGGGTTAACATCATGACCACCAACATGAGAACTAGTAATCAAAGCTTTACTAGTAAAGGAAGTGTCATGATTAGGATGACCTTTATGAGACAATTCATGAGACTTAAGTTTGCTAAACAATTTTTCTGTGTCTAAGGTAGCAAAATCAGCAGATTCTTCTAAGTCAGTGATTTTCATACCCCACACATGATCATCAAGAGCATAGAGCAATTGTTTAGCATGTTCATTATCAGAATAAGCAAGAGGACCACATGCTCTCAAATTACTCACAATAGACTCAAACCTAGCAAATCAATCATCTAAAGACTCTCCAGGTTTCTGAGAAAAGGTTTGATATTGCCTATTATAAGTGTCCTTATGAGATGACTTAATTTCAGAAGAGCCATCATAAGTATTGCAAAGTTTAAGTCAAACATCATGAACAGTTTCAAGGTGCGAGACATGATCATACACATTTCTACCTAGAGCAGTAGTAATGAGATTCAAGGCCTTGTAGTTGTTCTCGTACCTTTACAACTCACCTTGGGTTGTATTCTTGACCATTGTTGGGATCACATACCTTGTTTGTACGATCTTCCAAATAGCACATCCATGGCTCAACAAGTAGTTCCTTGTTCAGTTTTTCCAATAACCAAAATCTTTGCCATTGAAAACTACAAGCTTGATGACACCTTTCTCTATCTCTCCTTCGGGTCACAAAGCCTGTTAAGGACAACTAGTGACCTAACTGGTTGTGATATCAATCAAATGACCGAGGAGGCGACCAGAGGGGGGGGGGGGGTGAACGGGAGCTTAATAAAATTCTTTCACAAGAACCCGGCCTATTCAAAACCCCAAGCAAAAACCCCTGAAAGAAAGTGATGAAAAACACTAACCAACATGATATAAATGATTCTCACAAAATTAAGAAGCTAGCGGAAGAAGAATGAGATCGAGCGGACACTCGGTTAGCAAAATACGACAAAAAGTGAACGAACGTCTGGCTGAAACTGTCAGTCGGACATTGTCTAATGGAATCAAACATTGTCTGACTTGAGGTCTCTGGAAACTCAAACTACAAGTCAGATAATGTCCAGGTCAAGTCAGACGTTATCCGGAGGGATTGGACATTGTCCGGTGGGAGGTCTCTACAAGTACAAACATCTCCCAAAATGCGCCCCTTTCTTCCCTAATTTGATTCTTGAGCTATATGTCACCAAACTGGATGAAACTTGGATACAAGGGTCACCTCAACAAAATAAACAAGTTCCCAAAAGAGGTTTTTCTCAAATCCAAAGATTTCCCTTGCGATTTTGGATGAACTCAAAAATCTAGGTTTTGGAGGAACGAGGAGAAATTCATGAAATCGAATGGGCTAGAGCCATGAATTCACCCCAAGGTTGGAGGTAGACGATGAGGCTCATCCTAGCACCCAAATCCATGGAAGAAATCAAAGAAGAACTCCTCAAATCACAAAGTAAAAAATCGGGCCAAAAATACCTCCGAAAATCACAAAAATGGAAAATATTGCAGCTCAAGATAGGAGATGATTCAACCCAAAAGGACAGCTATATTGATGCAAATCAAGAGTTTACAAGGTGTGAAAACCACCCATGCATCCTCCCGCTGTTTGAAAGATCGGGGAGATCTCTTACTTCTCTCCTCTCTTCTCTAGGACATGAAGCACACATCACACCTAGAAAAATGAAGACCTAAAGCCAAGGGGGTGGGAGAGGGATACCTCCCACAATAGCCCTATAGTTCTATTTATGGCAAAGACCAAAAGACTAGAATGCCCCTATGGGCTAAAAGGAAAATTACATCTAATCAAGGGTAGTTTGGTCTGACTTCCACTGCGCCGCACCCGACGCCATCGAACCAACCATCTTTCGCTTCACTTCCACGTGACCTCCACAATGATGCCATGTGCACAACCTACCGTCGCTCCTCCGCTAGTTTTGAGGCAAAATTGGAAAACCCTAGCCCGACTTGCTTCGCGATGAAGCAAGCCATCGGATGTCAACACGTGTCCTCACACCGTCTTCATCCGCTCATTGGTTTTGAGGCACAAACCGACAAACCTCCTCCCACTTGGTTTTGAGGCCCAAATCAAGAAATCGTCACGGTGATTTTGAGGCCCAAATCACCAAATCGTCGCCACCAGTTTTGAGGCTAAACCGGAAAACCTGCGCTTCTCATCTCCTCTGTGTGTACGATGCAGATCGCACATATCATTACCCGACCTCCCGATCATCCGGCCACTGAGTATTCGACTTGTGCCTGATCATCCCTGATCCTCCGCACCAAGTCTCCTCCTCCTGCCTTGATCCTCATCGCTGCCCACCGTGTCACATTTTCCACCTACACATCATGAGACAAGCAAACACTTTTCTCCACACCAAATATCTGAATCTGCGTTAGTCCAACTGAAATGCGTCGAATTCAAATTGAAACTAGAACAAGTCAATTACTCATCACACATATAAATGAAGGCACAAACCACTTGGTTTCTCAGATATGAACATGTATGCAAAGCTTCACACTTTTGTTATGTGCATGGATTTTTAAATGATTTAAAAAAGATTTGTCTTATTGGAAATTTATACTGAGAAATATTGTGAAAATAATAGGATGGTCATGTTCAATGTGTAGATCTGCTCTCAAGGATTCAACAAAATTTATTTTGTATTTTTCTGATGTTTATACAAAATTTTACAAATTTTGGAACTTATTTAAATGAATAAAGGATTTCAGAAAATGAAAACAATGAACAGTATTGGGCCAAAACCGGTCCACAACCTCGTTGTGATGGCCCATCCCAGTGGAGAAACTAGCTGGGCTAGCCCGTGCCAGCCGGCGTGGTGGTGCACGCTCGGGTCGTGATCAGCACACATCGCACGCGTGGTGGCGTGGCTGCCGGCGACAAGCCAGCCGACCAGGTGTAGAGGTGGTGGTGACTATAGCATCTACGAGGTGTGGCTGGGATCTCACCGAGGTGGCCTGGTGTCGGCGAGGTGGTGGATGACGAGCGGCGCGGTGGATATCAACGACAGCGAGGGGCTTGCGGTGGCTGGCGATGACGCAACTGAGATCCTACAACTTGCGGAGAGGAAGGAGCATGCACTACTACAAGAAGCATTTGTAGTGTTGGTTGGTAACCCATTTATGGTGTCGATTAGAGGAAACTGTAGGATTAGTATGACATATAAAATGAGTCATTTATGTTGTCGGTTGTTTTATGGTTGCACTTACTTAAGTGGACTGACACAAAAAATCAATTTTTGAAAATAAAAAAACAAGGAGCACAGATCCACACTAGTGCCGCCAGATCCACAACCATCGCGGTAGCTCAGCAAGGCGATGAGGAGGCCAAGACAGTCCAGGTAGCTCGGCATCAAGATCTACAACTCATGGCCTAGAAGGTCATTTAGTAGGTTGAGCCACTGTAGTGTCCTTCCTAGAGCTGCACAACCAGTTGACCGGGCCGCATGGCTGCCGAAGCCCGACACTCACACGAGGCCGTAGTCATCGCTATTGTCAGCTAGATAGAACAGCGGGCCTGCGGCCATCAAGGAAGGGTCGTCGTGCCTGCCACTGCCACCGTCGAGGAAGGAGGAGGAGGTCGCCTCCACGGTGCATGTCAATGAGGAAGCGATGATGGGGCATCGATGTCGTGTGGTGTCCAGCATCGGGGAAGGAGGAGGTCACACCATCGAGTCAAGGAAGGACGAGGTCATGCCCTAAAGGTGGTGGAGGTGCATCATGCCTTCTCCACACCACTGATGTCGCGAGCCATTGAAGACATTGAGGAAGGAGTACCATATTGCTAGTAACCCATGAGCTTTGACACCAATGACATGCCGTTGCGCCTTGGAGCCGTTGCCATCATGGAGGAGTGTCACGTGCCGATGAGGAGTCATGGAGGAGGGTGTTGTGTGACAACAAGAAGTTGAGGAGGCTGGTTGGTCGCGGCATGGTCATGGAACCTCACTGGGAGCAGCGCTCAAGGAAGCTAGCTGGGAGGATAAGAATGAGAGGACAGAGAGGACATGAACGAGAGGACAAAGATATTTTTTACTCGTCATCCACGTGAGGTTAAGTATGAGAGAGAAGAGAACCGTGTGAATTTTTTACTCCGTGTGAATATTTTGACACCCACACCGGAGCGCGCCCGTGGTTTTTTATTTTAGCTCAATTTTTTTGTGTTGGTCGTATTAAGCATCGAACACTACAAATAGGGTTTTTTTGTCGCCTGTCATAAGCAACCGACATCACAAATAGGTATTCTTTTTCTAGTTGCGTAAGATGGCTGGTACAAAAAATAAAAGCCCATTTTTAGTAATGATTGGAATTATTAGCCTTGGCACCATAAAAAAATTCTAGGTGTCACCATAAATCATTTTTTCTGCTAGTGACACCAAGCACAACCCGAATCGAAGCAAGAAGAGAAATGGAACATGGTGGCGCTTCTCACCGAGAATAGGAATGGTGGTAGTGCTTTGCATGATTCTAGCGAGATCCAGCCAGCCGACACAGACAAAAGATCGAGGGAGAGCAAGGCGGCTTTGGGCACAAGTTAATTCTTAAGGGACGAGTGTCAGTGGGGGGGGGATCGACATGGTCATCGGTGGAAATTTTTATAGTGGCACGGTGGTTGAGAAAAGGAGGGGACTTGGGCCCCACCATCTAGAGGAATGTAGGGTGGGTCCGGCCATGACATGAGCAGGCAATAAGCGGTTGGGTGGCAGCTGCAGCTGGCCCGACAGCGGTGAGCGCTGGCGGCGCAGAGTAGGGGAAGCTGGGCCCCTGACAATTGGGGCTCGGGTCATAGTGGCACGGTGGTAATGTGTGGGCCGACGCACGGGGTGGAAGGAGGAAAGGGACTAACATGTGGGCCCAGTGCCAATTAAAAATATTCTAAAAGTTTTCAAATTTCATCCAAACTTGATTGGATCCAAAATGGACTTTTTCGAGCTCAAAAAATTTCAAATAAAATATGGTTGTGATGGTTTTGAGCCCAGGAACAATATGCCTTATTCAAAATGGACCTTCCATATTCAATCCAAAATGGACCTTCCAGATTTGAAATGAAAGCTGAATTAAAATTCAGGAAAGCTCTAGGATGTGAATCCAATTGAAAATTCTTGGAACTTAAGAATTTGATGAACTTTTGGCAACAGGGTACTCTTTGCACCTAGTTGCCCATAAAATTAACTCCAAGTAATTTGGGGTTCAAACTTTTGAGTTTCTAGATTGACCTTAAGAAATTAATTTGAATTTATTTGGTTAAATCACTTGATCAATGCTTGATTAAGAGCCTAATGAAGGTAATTAAGGATTTTGTAACACTGGGTGTTACAGAATCTATCCTGTGGTGATGGGATGAATCACGATTGTTACCGAGTAATGGCTTCCATTGGCGACTTCAGCGTGGTCATCATCACATTGGGTTGCCTTTACTCCATGTAGTCTTGTTGGCCTGCTTCTCCCAAGGTCCTGGCCACGCCGTGTGAGCGACGTGCAGACAGTGGGGTTTAGGCATCTTGGCTGGGTCATGTACCATCGAGACATGGTCTTTAAGGTTCCAGGGGCTTAGGAACTTAGTGGGCTTAAGGCGTATGCACGCCTTCCACGCGGCGAGACTGGACCGAAGCTTTAACATGAGTCAGACCTAAGAGAGAGATTGGCATGTGGTGCACCCTAGAACATTCACCTGGAGGCAAGTGACATGTGGATAGAACACCGGACCTGGTCCCTTGCCCGGGCAAGTCCGGGTAGGCATCTTAGCATAGTGCCAAGGGTACCCCAATCCCGTGGTATCGACAATGTTGTAACACAACATGTGGCCTCTTCCCTGGTTCGTAGTGTCCTTTGTGGTTTCCTCCTCCTTGATGCTCGAGATAGTGGTGAGCTACACAATTTTGGTGGTGATGTTGTTGAAGCCCTCGTCGAGTTGAGCGCAGCGGAGGTGCAAGTTGTTCTTGACCTCATTTTAGATCTCCTTGACCATGGTCCCAAACGATGGTAGATCCAAAGCTTTTCTGTAACCCTTAGCAGTAGAAAAGAAGTGGCAACCTTTTGTTGATGGCGGAATCGCCGGAAGTAATGATACAATTGTTGAGTAGATCTGGTTTCTCCTTCTCATCTGCTAGATGTCCACGTGTAGATTGGATCCACAAACCGATGCTACACAGATGATCTTTCGGACAAATAATAATGCATGCACTATTTTTGTGAGGATCACCTTGTCAGAATAGATGTCTGTCTTAGCAACCCTTAGGGCCTCCTCACGGAGAGCAAGTTCTTCACAACATGCCCACTTCTCAGGAACATTGTTCATGCCACAAACAATGTTATTGTTGTTGCCATACAAGAGATCCTATGATTCATACCATGAAAAACTATTGCATTGTCGTGTGTTGTCCCCATGTTCCCGTGGACCTGAGAGAAAAACTATTGCCATGACGTATGATGAATGGTGGAACCCGATGACACCGTGTCATGCCGGTGACTGATGGTCGTGCCCTTACAACTAGCTATGTTGTCTAAAAGTGCGACATCCTGGTGGTAGGCAGCGCCTGATGGTGTCGAACCCTAGCAACTAGCAGTGCTTAATGATGTGGTGCTCTAACGGTTGAAAGCACCCCTCAAAGGGGTGCTCAGTGTCACGATGCTTCGAGGTGTAGCGCCCAATGGCACAAAGCATGCCGGTGAGGTGCCTGACTATGCGACACCTTGGTAATTGGTGGAGCTCAAACAAATTGATGGTAGTGGTGGGTGATTCCTCCTGTCTTGTAGATGAATTTGTCATGGAGGCATTATTGATGGCCATCGTGAAATCTAGATCCGATACAGGAAGGTGGACAATGCCCCCCACTGTCGATGGTGATTGTTGTTATGGTTAGACATGAGTACCATTAGAGGAACTCTTTTAGAGATTCGGAGAAGTGATGTGAGTAGTCCCTAGTATGATTAATGTCAGAGAGAAACACACAAAGATTTAGAGTGGTTCGGACCGTCGGAGCGTAATACCATACGTCCACTTTTTTGTATTGCTCCAAAAAGAGCTTGGAATATAGAGCTTGAGAAAGGTTGAGTGTGCATGTATTGCCTGAGGAGGGCTTGAGGCTAGAGCTAATGATGCTTGTGCCCTAATGAGAATGCCCAAATCATTGAGTTGCCCGAATCAATGAGTTGCCTTGCTAGGTGGGTGATTGTACCTTTTTATGGAGCTAAGGGCATGGTTTACAATGCTTGGCTTATGGGTGGCCTACACTGTAATAGGGAGAGGCTTATATCGCAAGGCTCACAGGTATCTTGCACTGTAAAGCTTAGATGCTTATAGAAGCTTGCAACGTGCACGCATGGAGTTGGCCACCATACGAATCATGTCTAAACCTCGATACATGCACCTAGTCTTGATGGGGAGACAAGCCATTGTCCGAGCAATGTCATGCACCTCCTGCCTTGACCGGAAGACATGCTATTCCTTATGAGGATTAGACAGTCATTATACAGGGGATTCTGTCTGAACTGAAGGATGGTGATGTTGTGCAAGTTTTTCAGTTGTCAGAGGTAGACTCTTAGGTTCAGAAAGATGCTTCTGTTGTGATGCCCCAGAACCTTTGCCCAGAAATTCAGGTTCTGCTATCTCAGTTTTTGGATGTTTTTGCTTCTAAAGTGGAGTTCCCTCCAGAGATAAGTTGTTCTCATACTATACCCTTGGTGCCAGGAGCTAGGCCAGTGTATATAAGGTCTTATAGGTATACCCCACTTCTCAAAACTGAGATTGAAAATCAAGTGCAAGAGATGTTGAATGCAGGCCTCATCCAACACAGTAGTAGCCCTTTTTCCTCACATGTATTGCTGGTTAAGAAAAAAGATAGTTCCTATAGGTTTTGTATAGATTACAGGCATCTGAATGCAATTACTATAAAAGGTCAATACCCAGTGCCTATAATTGAGGAGTTCTTGGATGAGTTAAAAGGGGCTAGCTGGTTTTCTAGTATGGATCTATGTGCAGGATTTCATCAAATACCCATGCATCCAAATGATTGCTTTAAGATAGCATTCCAAACACATCATGGGCACTATAAGTTTAGAGTCATGTCCTTCGGCCTGACTAGAACCCCTCGCACATTTCAAAAGGCTATGAATTCTACCCTTGCTCCCTTGCTTAGTAAATGTGTGTTGGTATTTTTTGATGACATATTGATATATAGTCAGTCATTGGAGGACCATGTGATTCACCTTGGGGAACTGCCACAACTGTTGAGGAGAGATCAGTGGAGAGTCAAGATGTCCAAATGTACCTTAGCTACTAGAGCAATTTCCTACTTAGGGTATGTGATAAGTAGTAGAGGTGTTTCAACCTACTCTGATAAGATCTCTACAGTGCTGAATTGGCTAGTCCCTACAGGAGTTAAGGAGTTCAACGGTTTCTTAGGCCTAGTAGGTTATTACAGGAAGTTTTTCAAACATTTTAGAATGATCTCTAGGCCCTTGACTGACGTGCTTAAGAAAAATGTGATGTTTGTTTGGACTTCTAGTCATGATACAACATTTCAGACTTGGAAGTCAGCCTTGGTTCAGGCCCCTATCCTGGCCCTTCCCGATTTCTCTCAACCAATCTATATTGAGACTGATGCTTATGACTATGGAGTGGGAGCTGTGCTGATGCAACAGGACCATCCAATAGCTTATGGCAGCAAGTCTCTAGGTCCAAAGTTGAGAGGCTTGTCCACTTATTAAAAAGAGTACATTGCCATACTGATGGCTGTTGATCAATGGAGGCATTATCTTCAGTTTTAGGAGTTTGTGATTGCATCTGATCAGAAGAGCTTGTCCCACCTTAATGAGCAGGGGCTTCGCACCCATTGGTAGCAAAAAGTCTTCTCTAAGCTCTTAGGCCTTCAGTATAGGATTGTATACAAGAAAGGGGAGGAGAATAAGGCAGCTGATGCCTTGTCAAGGAGGCGTTTTGACTCGGCTGAGGTTGATAGTGAGTTAGTGACTTGCTTGGCTATATCTTCTTGTCAGCCTAAGTGGTTGAAAGCTATTACAGCAACATATGAGCAGGACACATTCACCAAAGATGTGATGGCTAAATTGCTGTTGGATGCTGAGGCAGTACCAGGGTTTTCTTTACTCAATGGGATCTTAAGGTACAAGAACAAAATTTGGGTGGCCTCTGATGCAGAAGTGCAGAAACAGTTGTTGGAAGCCTATCATTCTTCTGCTGTTGGGGGCACTCAGGAGTGCAAGTAACTTATAGAAGAATTAAGCAATTATTTGCTTGGAATGGATTGAAAAGAGTTGTGCATGACTTTGTGACATCCTGCTTAACCTATCAATAGGTAAAGCCTGACAGGACCAAGTGCCTTGGGTTACTTCAGTCATTGACTGTGTCTGAGGGAGCATGGCACACCATTACCATGGATTTCATGGAAGGGCTTCCACAGGCTGGTCAAGCTAATTGTATATTGGTTGTTGTGGATAAATTTACCAAGTATGTGCATTTCATACCACTGAAACACCCCTTTACTGCAACTTCAGTGGCTAAACTGTTTCTTGATCACATCTATATGCTTCATGGTCTGCTTGTAGTGATTGTTTCAGACAGGGACCATATTTTCACAAGTAATTTCTAGAGAGAGATGTTTCAGCTAGCTAAAGTTAATCTGAGTATGAGTTCTGCATATCACCCCCAATCTGATGGTCAAAGTGAAAGAGTGAACCAGTGCATGGAGACATTTCTGAGATGTTTTGTCAGTTCTTGTCCAAAACAATGGCTGGCTTGGCTGCCCTTGGCAGAATTCTGGTACAATACCGGTGTTCACTCATCTATTAGTTGCTCTCCATTTGAAGCTTTATATGGACATGCCCCAAGACACTTTGGTCTTACTAATGTTCAGTCAGCAGCAGCACCATCTCTTGATCAGTGGCTCTAGGACAAGAAACTAATGATTGAAGTGATTAGGCAACACTTGAACCGTGCTAATGTGCGCATGAAGAATTAGGCTGACAAAGGAAGGACTGAACTCAGCTTTGAAGTGGGTGATCTAGTGTTTCTAAAGCTCCAGCCATACATTCAATCATCCTTGGCTCCTCGTGCTAATCAGAAGCTAGTGTTTAAGTTCTTTGGTCCTTTCAGTGTGGTGTAGAAAGTGGGATCAGTGGCATACAGGCTTGCATTGTCACCCTCTTCTAGTGTCCACCCGGTCTTTCATGTGTCTCAATTGAAGAAAGCTATGAAGGCTTCAGTGGCAGTTTCATCCTCCTTGCCAGATGATATGCTCCAACTTCATGTGCCTGAGCAAATTCTGAAATGAAGGATGGTCACTTGCGGGGTCAAGTCGGTGCATCAAGGACAGGTCAAGTGGTCAAGTTCTCCTAACTTGCTGGCTACATGGGAAGATCTGCAGTCACTGTGGCAGTGATTTCCTAGAGCCCCTGCTTGGGGACAAGCAGGTTCTGGTCGGGGGATGTTGTTAGCACCAATGATCAGGATACAGAGTTGGAGGGAACGAAGATTGAATAGCAGGATGGCGGCCCAAGAGGAATGAGCAGGAGCCCGAGTGTAAGGCGGCCCAATACCAAGTACCAGGGGCCTGAGTGGCATGTTGGCTAGGTGTGCGTGGTCGGCGGATATATAAGTCGATGCCTGGTGTTGAGATGAGGTTATCAAACAATGTAACCAAATATTATCTTCTCTACTAGAATCATTCCTCTGTCCACCATTCCTCTGTTAGTTCTTCTTCTTCCTCGCTCTTATTCTGAATTCTACTAGATTTGTCCTCTATCTAACCAACTCCCTCACACTGCGTGGCGCTGTGCTTCTGCCCATGCGCCATGCTAAGTTGCCTCACCCTGACGCTGGTCAAGGCGCCCTACGTGGCCGACCAGCGACACCTGGTCAGGCTGGCTAGGAACCGGCACCAGCTGCGAAAGGTGCGGCACGTCCGGGATGTGGATGACGACGAGCGCCTGCAGGGCAAGCTGATCAAGGTGGCAGCGGTCTTACAATGGCCAATCAGGGAGTGGGGTGAGCTCACCTATGCAGCCACAGTCAGTGCTGAGGCCAGCTCCATGTCAGACCCAGCGGAGAAGGTGTGGACGGAGATGTACTAGGTTGGGCTTTGAGGCTTCGGCGGGTTGTCCTTATCACCGCCGGTGGCCTGGGGAGGAGGTGAGTCTGGGAAGGACGACGATGATGTTGGCAAGTGAGACAGACGTGCACTGGGCTCGGTCTATACCTCAACAGTTTTGGGGGGGGGGGGGTGACTGTGGAAACTTTGGGGAACATTATGTGGATGCCATGTGGGGGCGATGTGAATGCTTGGTCTCATGGTCCCATCAACAGA
>VSTD030002502.1:0-11766 GCA_008808055.3 Sporobolus alterniflorus
GTAACACATGGCATGATGGGGAGTGAGAAACGGTTCATTCATTCCATGCATTACCAATTGTATAAGCCTCAATGGCAGAGGCTGTTTCTTGGCAGATTAAATAGAGAAGATTGGATCTTAAACCTTCAATGGAGTTGCCGTCACATGCCCCCTGGTTAGATCTAATCTTGCCTTTCTACTGCAGAAGACTTTGTTAATTACTACCCACTGTACTTTCTGCTAATGTAAACGAAGCGGCCATCTCATAGATGAAATACATTAGAGCAAAAGTGCAGGAAATTTTGCAGGCACACAGATCTAGATCTACCTTCCTCTCCAAATTCCCATCAGTAAATGAGCTGCTCTGATTAACCACTGCACTATTCCATAGAAGATAATGAAACTTGTAGGGGATTTACATTGGAAGTAGAACTTCCATTGCAGTCTTGATTGTTTTACCAGAAAGGGTCATGGTGCAAACTCCTGCTCTGTTTTTACAATAAAAAATAGTTTGAGATAAGTAATCTGTGTTCTGATAGCATACATTACATGTACAGAGGTAGAAGTAGAACCATCAATCCCTAAATCTCTGCAGAAAAACACAAAAAAAAATGCACGTAATGACATTTCAAGTCAAGGACTTCAGAGAAATTCAGTCCAAAATCAAAGAACTTTCATTGTTGCTTGCGCGATTCAGAATCCAAACCGAAAAAACAAATTAACTGGGAAAGAACTAACCTTTTTCTACATAAGAAAGCAGCTAATGATATATAACATTTGTCCAATTTCAGCATGCTGAAGCACTTTTTTTTTGCATACTAATGACCAAGTCAAACTATTTCATTCTATTAACCTTACTTGCTCCATTTCATTCATTCACATAAAAAGAATCTGTATTGGCATGTGAGATGATAAATGCTTGAAATTGTAAAGCTACTGCTTCCTAAAAAAGGGGGAAGCGGCAAAAAATATTTTCCTCCTTTACCTGGATTTGCATGAGGAGATTGTTAACGGTAGCACCACCATCAACTTGCAGTAAAAATTCCCCTTCAGCCCTCTTCACTTATCCTGCTTCCCTAACATCCTTGTGCATGGAGCTAAGGACATCATTCACCTGAAAGCACATGCTCTCGAGCACTGCTCTAGCAATGTGCACGCACCAAGCAAAAGAAAGTTGCAAATCGCAATAAATCAAATACTTAATACCCACATGTCCCACACTGCAATAGGAATTTGCAAATACCAACAAATCAAACTGCTGGCACCGTAACCCTAATGTTGCCTAAAGCACGAAATAAGAACAAATCTGCCATTGTTAGTGGACGAAACTCATGGAGGAGAGGGAGTTTACCTTCCTGAACCAATTTCTTAAAAAAATCGAGTCTAACCATGCGCACCGGAGGGATTTGAGGGGGGGGGGGGGTATTTGAGGTGGAGAGAGAACGGCGACAGGGAGGGCGGGTTGAAGGCAGGAGGGCTAGGTGAGGGATAGAGAGGAGGCATTCATGGGAGAGAGAGAGAGGAAGAAGAGGAGATGAGGCATGCGGGAGAGAGGGAGGGAGGCGTGCGGTGGCCGGCACCCGCGTGTCCCCGGCGCTAGCGGAGGGGAAGATCCGGGTACTTGCAGTGCGGGAGAGAGGGAGGGAGGCGTGCGGTGGCCGGCGCCCGCGTTTCCTCGGTGCTGGTGGAGGGGAAGGTTCGCGTACTTGCGGTGAAGGACGGCCGCCAAAAATACGCCGACGCTAGAGCGGCGCCTCGACGGAGAGCTCCTCCCCAAGAAGCGCACGGAGGCGGGCGCCCGCGGTGGCGGCGGGAGCAACAGGCGAGAGGAGACCAGACGAGAAGATTCTAGCGATGGTGGGATGAACGACGACCGTCAAAACGCATCTGACGGCCACAAGCAATCCTGATGATATCACAGCTAATCAAGGGCGTTCAAAACTCGATCCAACGGGCCAGGAATTCTTGCTGATGTGGCAAAACGATGGGGCCTTTTTCCTACCATCTTTCATGTAAAGAAATTCGCCTACTCCATTTTTGTATAATTATATTTGATTCTATAATCCGACACCGACGTATGGATCGAAATCTGCTGTTGCAAATATCTGGCTGGATAGCCAAAAACTATGTGGCTCTCAGGTGGATGTGGTTAGGACGGAACTGAACTGAAGACGACAACCTAAATGGGCCAGGTGTGAGGTTGAAAAGGCTGGCCATATCTATGGGCCTAGTGGTACGCAGATAGGCCAGAAAAAGGGCGGCCTTGTTGTTGTAGAAGATACGAGCCCCAAACGGGGGTGAAAGAATGCCCAAGATAGTTTCTAGCAGTACACAAAACAGAGCTACATATCCTTTCAGGGTTTTTTTTTTGCTATGTACGCTTCAAAACAATAGTTATGATCTTTGTTTATGACGACCTGGGTCAACGTTTTGATCTTTCAAGAAAGCAAAGGGACGCCATTGTCGCGCTGCCTTTGTGACGTCTGGAAAGCTTTTCACACTCGTTCAGTTCGGCGCATCCCCACGAAGAGCAGAGAGCGAATGGATGGATGGAGCAGCCACTTTCTTTCTCACAGCACAGCAGCGACACACCAGATCAATCTGTCAATATCAAGCCTTACAACATTCTGGAGACGAGCCCTGCGACTGCAAGAACACAGCGCTGATAACGGACGGAAGCGAGCAGGATGACGAAGATGCGCAGGATGCAGGAGGGGAAGCGTCTGCGTGATGGAGGGGAGCTGCTCACTGTGTCAACGAAATCCTGTACAACTCAGTACTACGGTATTTTGATATCTCTTATTATTAGTATTCCCCTACTTCTGTTATGAACCAGAGTAGAGGTATTTCATCAAAAAAAACAGAGTAGAGGTAGCTCTGTTTGGAGTGGGGTTTGGGCCTTCCCTAGTTCGAAAAAAAAACCATTTCCGTCTAGACCAGACCGGGTAGCCAGACCAGTGAGAACGGGGAGGCAGGCAGCACCTTATGCACCGTCGTTGCGTCCATTTCAGAACATTTTTGTTCCCTGCCGTCCGTGCTGCTGGGAACAAATTCGGAGGCATGGCGGCAGTCTTGAGCTTCACTACTCGTGGTCATGGTGCCCGTCACTGCTCGTGTGCAGTGGCGGCTTGTGCTGAGATAGTATCTTTTCTTCAACGCCCGTCCGGGCAAACCGCGCTCTCGCTCAGCTTATAAACGTGCGCCAAGTCCAGTCCACCCCCCAAATAAGGAGCACGATCGAGAGGAGCAACCGCCATGGGCGACGCCGCCGCCACCGAACTGGTCCCGCCGTGGACCAAGGCCACCAACGTGTTCATGAACACCGTCGTCCACCCGGACGGCACCGTCACGCGCCCGGAGGTCCCCGTCGTCCCGCCATCCGAGTCAGCAGCAGGTGCGGTCCTTTCCCGCGACGTGCCCCTGGACGCCGCCCTCGGCACCTACCTCCGGCTCTACCTCCCCGACCCCGTCCCGGGCAACGACAGCAAGCTCCCCGTGATCCTCTACTTCCACGGCGGCGGGTTCGTCCTCTTCTCTCCGGCCACCGCCTTCTACCACGGCTTCTGCGAGGCCATGGCCGGCGCGGTGCCCGCCCTCGTGGCGTCCCTCGAGTACCGCCTCGCGCCCGAGCACCGCCTCCCCGCCGCCTACGACGACGCCGCCGCCGGCGTGCGCTGGCTCCGCGACGCCGCGCCGGGGGACCCGTGGGTGTCCGCGCGCGGCGACCTGGCGCGCTGCTTCGCCATGGGCAGCAGCGCCGGCGGCAACATGGCGTTCTTCGCCGGCGTCCGGACCAGGGACGACGGCCCCGTGCGCGGGCTGCTGCTCCACCAGCCGTACCTCGGCGGCGTGGAGCGGACCGAGTCGGAGGCCGCGTCCGCGGACGACGGCGTGCTGCCGCTGGAGGCCAACGACAAGCTGTGGAGCCTGGCGCTGCCGGCGGGCGCCGACCGCGACCACGAGTTCTGCAACCCGGCCAGGTCGCTGCCGCACGGCGCCGTGGCCGGGCTGCCGCGGTGCCTGGTCACCGGGAACGCCGCCGACCCGCTCGTGGACAGGCAGAGGGAGTTCGCCGGGTGGCTGAGGGACCGCGGCGTCGACGTCGTGGCCAAGACGGAGTCCAAGGGGTACCACGCCGTGGAGCTGTTCGTGCCGGACAAGGCCCAGGAGCTGTGCGACGCCGTGCGCGACTTCGTCTTCGACTGACGAACAGTGTGATCCGTGCACAGTAATAAGTCTGTTTCCTGACTCTGGCACCGGTGCGACTGCGTTGATTTGCAGCGCGTTTGTCATAAGTGCAGTATTACACCTAGTGCTTGTTTGTGGAAATTACTGTATTAGCACGGGAGCGATTATTCATTCCTGACTAGTGTAGTTACCTGTCCTGCTTACAGTATGATGCAGACAGCCTTGCCATCATCGTCTTGTTCAACGTGATCTCGAGAGGCCGTCTAAGCCTGTGCTGCATACTAGTACCTGTGAACAAATTCATTCTCAGCGAGCAAGAGTTTGATTGAACTTGCCTGTTGGGCCAAAGCTATTTTCAATCGAGACGAGCTCAAACTGGTTGAAAACGTGATCTCGATAGGCCGTCTTGAGAACCCCTGGCGGTCCTGAGAAACTTCCGTTCAGCCCAACTGTTCTCGCGAGGAAACCATGGGCCGAGCTACAATGGATCAGGATCAGCAGGCGATGCTGATGGGCCTCCATGCAAAAAGACAAATTCCTTTGATTCGCCCAGGTCAACCGTGCCGTACACCGCGCAGGGCTCGAGGCAGCCATTATTGGGCCCGGACTTTTCTGCGCTCGCCTTAATTCGCTTTAACGCCCTCCCATATCAGTACGACTGTAGTACTATCTTTGTCTTCTCTATAAATATATTTCATCAAAGTCAATTCTTCTAGACTTTGAGTGCCAAATAACGTCTAGATTCCATTACTGGATTATTCGCCATGAAAACCCCCCATTCTGCTTATACAAAGCTCTCACGCTATCACTGGCTGGTTCCAAGTGACGACAAGTCATTTCAAGATAGCGAGATGTTGGCACCACGACAAACTTAATAACACGGCAAGTGCCACACTCAAGAAACCCATGATAAAAACACGTACACATATATACATAAACATTCATCTCACATGCAGTGTACATCCATCAGATACAAATGTGAGATTGGAAGTTGGCTACTAATTTTGTCTCCAATTTATAAGCCTCGGGTATAAAAGCTTAATTATGCTAGCCCATTGTTTATAAAATAAATGCATGAGACAACAGGATATTCGAGTGAAGCAAGAATTCGGCTATTACGACCAACCTGTTTGATTCACTGCTTAACACTCGGCACAAATTGCCTAACTCTGACTAACATATTTTCTCCATCCCTAAATGTTTGTCTCAACTTTTTATATTGACTTTGATTATTTATTTTATTAAAAAAATTAAAGTTATACAAATTTAATAAAACAAATAATAAAAATTAATATAAAAAATCAAACATAACAAACATTTGGAACAGAGGAAATGGGTGCCTAAGGTGAGTCGAACAAATCGAGTCCGACTCAGCTTAAATAAGTTGTGGCAAGGTTGCCATGAACCAAACAATCCCATCACATATAGCATAGGGGTTCACGTGTGGATAAAAACTAGCGCTACTTGTGTTCCTATTTTTTTAGAGTTCACTTGTGTTGTTCCTAGCTATTTCAATTCTCCTTTTCATCACCTGATGAAAAGCAAGTGCAACCAAGGTTCGGCAGACGGAAGTGATAAACCGAATTGGGTTCTATCGTCGGTACAGTCTATTCTGTGGTGCCGTAGATCTAATTAAGTAATAAGACAAGATAGGCATTAAACCAGGGCACATGCTTCGTCAGACTTCACTGGTCCTGTGCCTGTGTTTAGTCCTGTGCATGCATGCATGTTAGCGTTTTAATTTGTACGCTAATAATAAGCCGGCGTACACTACAGTACTACACGTCCGGTGGCATTCATGCGTACATCTCATACTGCATCAGGCTACTAACCTGAATCCTGCCTCTAATACCCAGACAACTACTTAAGCCAGGCTCGCTTTTCTGCAATAAGGCTGCAATCACAGTCAGATCAGTTGGCTTGTGGAATCCCTACGATTACAATCCACCAATGCCCGTGGCTAAAACTAATTACGACGAATGAAGAAGAACCTGTCGTCGATAACACTGTACAGTTCGCAACGTTTCATTTATGCTCTGTCTTGTTTGTACGGGTGTTCTGGCCCGGGGACTGAATGTTTAGGACAACGAACGATGGCTCCCACCAGTAAAGTACTACTACACTCTCTGTAAAACGTTTAATTTACTGCTACCGGTACATGTATTTGTCGCGTTGTTTGTCGGCCCTACTTCCACATATTGATGCCCTCTTCGGTGCCGTTCCTTTGCGAAGCAGTGAGCACCTTTGCTTCTCGTACGACCACACGCGCACTCCATCATCGGAGCTGCTTAGTACTATATAGCTAGTAGTATTCCATTGTTTAGAAATTTAAGTCTTCTTACATCTCTTAATTGCCACTAGTACTGTTGGTATCAAATTAACAGCCAAAACTATATAATTAAGTTACAAGCAGCAATCGTTCCACACATTGCTCAGCTGGTCACTACAGCAAATAGACAAATATTTCTCGATAAAAAATGGAGGAACATATATTTATGACCGAGGAACATAAGTACCCGCGATCGATCGGGCGCGGCCGGGGTAGAGCCAGGGCGGCTGGTGCTCATGGTGCGTGGAGAGTAGGGAGCCGCAGCGCAGCTGGGTTGGGAGAGCGGGTAAGAAAGAAAAAACGGGGTGGTTCAGGCAGGATAGAGAAATTGGGCGCTTATGTTCCTCGGCCTGCCGAGGATTCACCTTATGTTCCTCAGCTTCCTGATCTGGCCGGTGAATATAAGTCATTACGCTCCTCGGAGATCTGACATGGCCAATGTACATAAGCTATGCACATCGATTTTTAAATCAAGGAACATATGTTTAGATACATAAAAAATCCGAGGAACGAATGCCTTTGCCCTGTAGTGGACAATAGAATCTGCTCTTTTCTTCCGGATCTCTTTGTGTGTTTGGCTGGTTGTTTGCTGCATGTCTGTAGCTCCCACAATTCACCCCTGCATATATGATGGTGTCACTGAAGATTAAACAATCCAAGTACCATTATACCCACATGCATGTAAAGATTATAGAGAATAAATATATAAATATATCATCGGTGGTAACTGAGGTGTTGGTGATGTGTCCAATAGGCAATCATAATAATTCAGATCAAGATCTGCAAGAATTTGATCAAAGCTAGAATAGCGTACTAATGGGCCTACAATGACGAAGCTCATTAGCGTGCTCTATAAATATAAGGGGTGGGACTAGGAGCACGATTAACACACGCCATACACACCACCACGTGAAACCCTAGCCGACGTTGCTGCCTCTCAGCCGAACTCTGAAGCCCTAGCTGCGCGTGTGGTGCTAGCACACCCACGCGCAGCGTTCCATCCCTATACGTGTGGAGGTTGCAACCGAGCACTACAATAAAAATAGTAACTTCCGTCGACCTCCAATGGAAATAAGCTTTAGGCGACGGAAGTTACCCGAGAAATGGTAAAAATGAAAAAACTAAAAGTCTAATAATAGGAAACGTATCAGAGCTTATAGAGGCTGCCCGAAGGGAAATAGTGGTGGTGGTGGGGGGGGGGGGGTTCAACAGCGGCAACTGAATTTCTTGCTGCTGCGCCATTTGCTATACATGTTGGCATGCAATTAGTTTCGAAGTTATTGATATGCGCTCGATAACGAATGAAATAGTTAACTAACCTGACGGGTAAGCTGCTGCTGGGTGAATGCCCGGGCGTAGTAGCTATACCGCTGTCTCATTGCTTCATATTGCGCCCTTTGGAATTCGTCTCGCCGCCTCTGCACTTCATCCCGCTACTTCAGAGTCTCCTTGAGTTGTTCGATCTTCGACTGGTGAGAGAAGAAGCTACTCCTGCACATGTGCTCTGCGACGACATCGCAGCCTTTTGAGCTCTCACATGCTGAGAGTCGACTACGTCATTAAGCATGGAATACATGCAAGATGTATTACATAAGAATATATCATAACATTGCAAAGACAGGATTAGAATGAAATCGGTGACTCACCGTCCATGGCTCTTTTCCCCTCTGCTAGCGTACACAACCATCGGGTTGATGTCTGCCTTTCTCCAGTTGAACCCCTCCCCATGGCGTCGCATCATCTCTTCGCCATATTTGTTCTGACATAAACAATAGAAATTCAAGTTAGAGAGAGAACAATTGTGGATAAGATCAAAAAATGGTAAAAACTCATTAAAACATATGTGGCTGACTGCGAGCAGAGTTGATCTGAGTTTGAAGAATCGGGTCCTCGGTGGTTCTCTATGAATGTCTCAATATCACTTCTTACAACTCTATCCGCTTGGCCTGTAGTTAAGAGTTAGTCGAATAAAAATAGAAATGTATATAACACTTGAACATGTAACGCAAACATCGTCAACTACATTGTGGCTGGCTATATTCCACCAGGGGCAGACAGGAAAAAGATTATCTAAGATAGCAGATTACACCTATGGGATGACCCATATTTATATCGGGTGTGCACTGATGGCTTCCTAAGAAGATGCATACCAGCTTTTGAGACATGGAAGATACATGAGTGTTGTCATTGATCACCATATGAGGGTCACTATGGAGCTTTCCACACCAAT
The DNA here is from genome assembly GCA_008808055.3 of Sporobolus alterniflorus. NCBI lineage: Eukaryota > Viridiplantae > Streptophyta > Magnoliopsida > Poales > Poaceae > Sporobolus > Sporobolus alterniflorus. The sequence continues at coordinate 8,727 of VSTD030002502.1, forward strand.
GCTAAGGTGTGGCAAAGTGGATTCTACTGGCCCACCATGTATGATGATGCCAAGTCATCTATTCGACATTGCATCCAATGTCAGAGGCACAGAAACAACAATACAAGGGACACAATGCCACTAACATAGAATCTCCAGATTGATATCTTCGATATCTGTGGATTTGATTTCATGGGGCCATTCCCTAACTTAGAAGGCTGCAAATACTTCTTGGTTGCTTTCGACTATGTCTCTAAATGGGTGGAAGCTCTTCCTTGTCGGGCTGCCGATGCTATGCACTCAAAGAAGATGTTCCATGAAGTCATCTTCCCGAGGTACAGTGTCTCAAGAATAGTCATTAGTGATGGAGGACTACACTTCATTGATCGGACATTCCGGAAAGCCCTCTTGGAAGTTGGAGTTGATCACTGGATTGCCACTCCATATCACCCTCAGTCGAGCGGTCAAGCAGAAACATCGAACAAGCAAATCAAGAATATCCTTCAGAAGATAGTGAATCAAATGGCAGAAGCTAGAGGACCAATCTCAGTGAAGCTTTGTGGGCATACCGAACGGCTTATACAATGCTGATCGGCATGACGCCTTATCAGCTAGTCTATGGGAAGACTTGTCACCTTTCCGTAGAACTTGAACACAAGGCTTTCTGGGCCATCCGAAAGTAGAACATGGACCTCAAGGCGGCCAAAACAAAAAGGAAAATTCAGATTTCCAAACTTGAGGAATGGAGAGAAAAGGCTTACCATATTGCCAAGCTATATAAAGAAAGAACCAAAAGATGACATGACAAGTGAGTCAAGACCAAGCAATTCAAGCCAGGAGATAAGATACTTCTCTTTAACTCTCGCATTCATTTATTTGGTCATGGTAAGCTTCATAGCAAGTGGGATGGCCCCTACTTAGTACTGCATGCCATGGATCATGGCGAAGTCACCCTCTAGTGCGATGATGGGGATATATTCAAGGCTAATGGCCAACGCCTTAAATTATTCGTTGAGCCAAATCCCCAGGATTTCAAGGAAGTGGATGTCCTCGACTTTCTCGAGTTAGAATGATTACATCCGTAGGTTGCACGTCCTAAATAGCTTAGTTATCCCTATATTAGGATTTTCCATATCCAAAATTTTCTTTTCTAAATTTTCTTTCCAAATTTCCAAATTCAGGGGTAGGAGTGAATTGAGTGATTTACAAGGGAATTTTGGGAAAAATCCCAGAATTTTTGGTGACAAAGTGTGGCTGGCCGGTCATACTTCTTGGCTGCCCGGCCTGCCCCTGGGCCCTTTTTGACTCAGTCTTTTCCGGTTGCATTCTACATGCTGAGAGATCAACATTTATATTATGGAACGGTAATATTCTGAGGAAAAGGGGGGTTCTCTCCCTTTAAATCCCTCAACCCATCTCCTTCTCCCTCACTTCTCTTCCAAAACTCTTGTTCATCCTCTCCCCTACCATGGATCCCTTCAATGCTCTGTCCACCACTGCCACCACAAGAATGATTCCCCCGTAGAAAGAGGCATCACCCGCCAAGGTCATGTCATGTGCGTTGATCGCATCGATAGACCTACAGAAGGACTTAGATGCTGCAAAGGAGGTCAGTAGAGGAGTCGGCGCACCATCGGCAAAGACGGCCAGCCAGCCGGCCAATTCTCCTGGCCAGCCGACCATGGTTTCTGGCCAATCGGTCCCCCGTGATGACGGCCGATCACCACCAGCGTGCCAAGATTCCCACTGTACCCGAGGTCATGGAATGCGCCCAACTTGTGCTCTTCCCCCTCGTCCGACGATTGGGAAGGAGCACCGATCGGTCACGCCTACACATCCCACTACAGGGATCCTCACTCCGAGGAAGTTGACCATCCGATGTCAACTTGTGGTCCCTTTGAGCAGCAGTGACGACGACCTCCCGCTGGTGAAGCATGATGCCCGGGTTGATCTCAACCCCGGCGGTGCGAGGATCCACTACACCCAGGAGCGAGCTCTCATGTCGGACTCGCCTCCATTGAGTCCGCTGCCCTACATCATGTCGGGGTAGCGGGTTGGAGTGGGGTGCGGTAAGGTGTTGATTCCTAACACTGAGTATAAGGGGAAAGGCCACACCGAGTCGGCCTCATCAAACCGGACACCGAGGGTGCAGTGACGTCCTCCAACTCCAAAGATCCGCGGTCCACCCGAAACGATGGAGTTCACAGACAATGACATGGAGGAGTAGAAGGAGGAGCTCTCCGATGAGGTCGTGGCGTCCCTAAAGCAGAAAATGATGGCTTTGGAGGAGCAAGTCGCCAAGTTGCACCTAGCGGTCTATGACCAATAGGATGACTTCATTGTGCTTCACAAAGCCACCACGAGCAAGTTGAAGTGCAAAGCCACCCATCACTTTACAATGCTCCATCTCCATTGGGTAGCCTTAGAGAAGTTTGGAAATAACAAAGGCATTAGGATTAGATTATGCCTTAGTAGTGTAATTTTTCCCTTTTCATCAAAAATTAATAAAAAATGGCTCTCTATCTTTATTCTTCAAAATTGAAATTTGGAAGCAAATATTTATATCTCACTTGGTGTGCTTTTGAGCACCCAGTGAGAAATCTTCACTAACACTATGATGCAGGGAAAGAAATAGTGCAATGACAAAACGAAGCGGAAAAGTGGCGCATTTTGGAGGCCGGCCGGCCATGATTTGTGGCCTCACGGCCCTGGACAGATTCCGATGTGGCCCTTATGCCTCTAGAAAGTGTGTGGCGGCACTGGATTATGCTGTATTGGTCGATAAGTATTGGTAATGATTGAAAACTTCTCTAATTTTCAATTTTAAAGTATTTTCTTATTATCCATGTCCTAACTTTATTTTAACCATGATCACCATGTGCTAAATATTAAAACTTTGTTTAATGTGACTTATCTTGATGAAGCCATGCTAGCCTACACTGCTCTTGAATTTGGAATCCAACTTTGCAATTTGTACCTCAGAGAAAAATATTAGGGAATGTCTTGCCTAGATGTTGATGGTGTGATATAACAGTGTTCACATTGCCTGTAAAATCATGTT
>VSTD030002503.1:0-11766 GCA_008808055.3 Sporobolus alterniflorus
TGCGAAGGGACAGAGAGAGGCCTTACAATCCGAGGTTGCTGACCTTGAGAGTCGCGTTGCCCTCCGCGAAAGTGAGCCGCGGGGGCTCGCCGCCGGCCGACAACGCGCGGTGGCGATCGTGTCCCGCAAGGGCGGCGACGAAAGCGGCGCTGCCGGGGACGGGCCACCCGCCAAGAAGCTCGTGCCCGCGGGCCTCCGCCCACTGCCGCAGCGGCGCGGAGAACCGGTGATGGAGCTCCAGAGACGGCATCAGCAGGGCTGTGTCAGTGCGGCACGCGACGCCGGCAAAGAGCGGAAGCAGGAGCAGAGCATTTAGGAGTTGGGACCTCATCAGAGTGGCGGACACATGTGATCCGGCGAATCGGAACTCCGTTAAGGCTCCAAAGCATCAGCGACGGCGCCTGGTGTTGCGGTTCTCCTCGCCGGCGGCGGCGTAATTGGCGGTGTAGTGTCTAGTGTGTGCTGCGTTGGATGGCATTTTCCCATTCTTTTTATTTCTCAGTGTACGGGTGCTAATTATTGGGTGTTGCTTTGCTTTTCTGCTCGTGGGTTGTTAAGGACTCGTTGGGACTTTTTTTTTAATCCAACTCGTTGGGACTTTTTTTTTAATCCAACTCGTTGGGACTTTGGTCTGTCGGAGTTTCCATTTTAACTTTGGCCAGTATTTTCTTTTCCACCGTTCACGTTACTAACAAATACGAGTAGAAATGAATACTAAATTTATCAACTAATAGCCTGACATTTATGCATGTTATGCTTGGCACGCACATTCTTACTAAAAAGATGAATTTGATACACTTATTGTTGATATCTGCTAGAAAATTAGGGGTACTTTATGTGCGAACAATATATTACATGTTTTCCTCATAAGCAATGAAACTACAAATGACAATAAATTCAAGGCACACATAATTTTAACATAAGTACGGATCTTAAAGTGTGAATATTGTTAGTTGTTCTGCGTCGTAATGATTATGATTTTGTCTAGCCATATATTATATGAAATAATCAGAATTTATGATGACTACCAAACAATGTTGATCTAAAATAAAGCATACATCGCACAAAATTAGGTTAATAAACAAGTCAGGTCCCCATCTATGGCCATTATTTTGTCATGACTTGTATGCCCGACAGCTAATACCATACAATGAAGTACAAAGCTCAGTGCTTGATGGAGTACCGCCTTTTGAGCACCAATGGAGGACAAGATTTTGACAACAGCAATCTCATAATCTAAATCATATTGTTTTTCCTCTAGAAATCCTATGTGGTCTTTCCTTTTGTTTTCACTGCATTTTTGTAACACCCCCGTGTTATGGTTTCCCTAATCAATTTCATTAAGATCTTAATCAAGAATTGATCCATTGATTAATCCAATTCGGAGTAGACCCAAAGGCAAAATTCAGTTAAATTCGAATCAAATTCTTGAAGTAAATCAAGAAGACGCTCAAATTTTGAAACTCCAAATTATCTTCATGAGTTGATCTGTTATCCAAGTGTAAACATAAGCTTCTTGTTCAAATTTCAGTAATTCTTAAGGTTCCCATCAAAATTCAATCAAAGTTCCCATCAAAATTCAATCAAATTCCATTGAATTTGAAAACCTATAATTTTCTTGATTTTTAATTCAAATTATACCCCGAATTTTGAAAAGCTTCAATAAGAAAAGTTGTTTCTTATTTAATTTCCTACAAATCCATATTTTATTTGAATTTTTTTTAGCTCGGGAAGACATTCTTTGGACCATTTCAATTTTGAGGCAGTTGAAAATTTTGGAATAAATGGAAATTAGCACTATGCTCTTGGCCTGGGCCCATTTTCCTTCTTCCTCGAGCTGGCCCACGCGCCAAGTCATCTTCCCCGTACCGGACCTCCCCCGCGGCCAGTCATTGCTCAGACACTCCCCCCCCCTTCCTCTCCTTAGCGCACCGTGCCCGGGCCCCTACTCCCCTCCCCATTTTCCTGTGTTCCGACGCAAAGAAGTCGCCGAGCCACCCCCTTCTATTCCCCGTGTGCGACCACTTCGGCCCACAAGAAGGAACCTCGGGTAGCTTCCCCACATCGGCGAGTCCATTTGTCCAGCTCCGGTGACAGGAGTGCCACCGTCGTCGTCGATTTTCCACCAAATCACCGCCACGGATCATGCCCCGCGCTGAGCACCACCACCTTTGCCCCCTCTTCATTGATTGGGTGCTGCCTCACCTCCCCCCTACCCCGTCCCATGCTGCAGAAGTCATCGACATCCACCACCGGCCATTGCGACTGGTGGAGACCCGTGAGGGTTGAATCCCGGTCTTTCGGTAGAGATAAATGATAACTCAATTGGAGAAGAGAGTTGATGTTCACGGCCCGACTACAGCTGTCTAGGGATGCTGCGCCTTAGTGATCGATACACCAACTCCCATGGTTGATGTGATCTTGTGGAGCACAACAACCCAGCCACGAGGGCACCTATCATGCAAGCAAATCGAAGAACTAGCAAGAACAAGTACAACATGCACTGAATTTTGAGATGAATATGAAGTTTACTAACTAAAAATATAATAATTTGGGGTTCTATAAACCGAAAACGGGCAGTTTAGCCAACACGCGCGCCACCGGTCGAAGTAGCGAAAGCTAAATCTAATCAACAATACTCCAGTGTTCCTAATGATGGAGGCTAGGTTTAATAGGTGTGGTAGGGTGACCTCAGAAAGGCTGGGTCATACTCCAACCCTAGGACGCGTCCGAATTGGACTTAACATGATACACGGCCTAATGGGCCAAAATAAGGTGACGCAACACCGTTGTTAGAAAATGTCTCTGCACTAAAATGAAGATTGTGGTCAGCTCCGACGTGATATGGACTTGAGGTTTGATGCATATGAAAGTAGACTCCAAGAGATTTTTAGAAAGTATTTGCATATGAGAATCCAAGTCCATACGTGGCCGAGGTGGCCGTCACAAGTTACTGATGTTCTGGAATCCGAATGTTACCCACGCAAATCCAACTCTGTTTCCTCCGTGCCCATTGTTCCTAAGCAACAAAAGAGAGTGCACGTTTCCATTGTCTAAATAAGGTAAATAAGAAGTTAGGGATGATGTTACCTGATAGTTTAGTTGGTGTGCATGGGCACGAGTGATCGGACCAGAAATCTGATTATGTGTGGGTGTGGATGTATCGCTGATGTTGATGTCCTCATCAGCGATGGTGCCATCGCCCGGGAACACCGCTGCCCGTCCGAACTCCACCCCTCATCGACGTCGCGCCATTTAGGTAGGTCCCCGACCCCCTTACCTTGTCCTGTGAGTCCCCCGCGTAGCTCTAGTGCTTGTGCCGTCAAGACTGGTCCACCTCATCGGCCGGCTCGCCGCCAGGGCTGGCACCACTACGACGGCCGTGCGCGTGGTGACCGCATCGGTCAAGCATCGAGTGCACACCGAGCGCATGCGTGCCTCTGCCACCCACCTTCAGCCTTTGGGCCCGCAAGCCAGGGCAGGCCACCGGCTGCGAATGTTGGGATCGTGAGCCAATTTCGGCCCAGCGCCGGTTAAATCCTTTTCTTTTTCGTATTGGTTTAAATATTTTCAAAAATTCCATCAGACTTTCAAAATTTGCATAAATTCATAGAAAGTTCAGAAAAATGCAAAATAAATTTTGTATGAATCCTCTTGAGCAGTTCTATGCAATAAACTTGACCATTTCATAATTTTCATATTATTTCTCTGCATAAAATTCCCATAAAGCAAGTCTTGAAGTATTTAATTTCCAAAAATCTATGCATGTTCTAATATTGAATCTTTGCATACATATTCATGTCATAATTATTTGCTTGTACAAAATAGCCCATAATTTATTTCTGCTCAAATTAATTGTTATGCTTTAATCTCTATTTTGGTAGTAAATAAATCATAGGAAACTATGCTTAGAAAAGTAATCAATCTTGATAGGATGCTTCCTTTTTGCGGAGTGGAACCTGTAGAAAATCATAGAACATTGTTAGCTTCATAAATCTCATGGCATTAATTTTCTAGTGCTTAATTAAAATTGTAATAAATAGAAAAGCTGAGAAATAAAAGTAGTAAATAGCTTTTATGAGTTAATATGAGTAGGATGATCTTGTTCATGCATTATATATTGCATTGGCACCTCATGCATTGCATCCTTTGCTCTTGGCTCATGTATGCTCTTATACGCTAGATCACGAGGAGCCAGAATTCGAGGAGCCGACAGTGCAAGCTAAAGCCGAAGACTTTGCTAACCTAGTTTTGAATCAAGGTAAGTCCCGGTGCATTTAACCATGCTCCTTGTCTTTTAATTTAAATCTTGTTTTATGTTTTAATTGATTGTATATTAAGTTGATAGGAGATGTATAACACCGTAGTTGCACTATGATCGACCTTCCGGTTTATCCTTGATGACCCTATCATCTTGGTGGTTACCGTTAGCACATGCTATGCTTAGATGATAGATTACGGTAGAAGTCGTGTGGAGCCTCCCACTCATAAGATTTAGGGTTTGTTCCCTCTCTAGTTTGATTTATAATTGTTGGATGTTTAATCTGAGATTAGACAGGACCCTTAGGTGGAAAGCAGATGATCATCAGTTAGGAAGGTCGGGGAGTATGATATGGCAAACCAACACCTCTAAGACTGTAGCGCCCGCCTGTATCGAATAAGGACCGATGAGTTGACTCCCGCGAGCAAGTATTGAATATACTGATCGCGTGCTGGTAATATAGGCACAGTAAGCCTAGTAGCCTGTCGTCAACAATGCTTGACTTAAGCGCACTGCTTCAATGGCTGTGTTGGAAGAGAAATTGAGGTGGGTCCCGCGGGCCACTCAGTCGGGCTGAGAGGTAGAGTTGGGAGCACTTTTTCTCAGGAGCAGTGCATCCGTCCAACGCTGTTAAAGACTTCATGAAAGATTGCTATATGCGGACCACATGAGATACGTATGGTCGAGGGTCATACGTGGGCCGAGTGTGAAAAGTGTGTGGCATGTTGATCAGGTTTTCCCTACAGGATGTACATCGATTTGAATCACTGTGACTCTCAGATATGAGTACCGCTTGTTTGCGGCCGTTAGCATGTAGTTAATTAATGAAATATTGTTTATTAGTGAATTATGATTATGCTTGTTGTAATTACTTATTTGACAACTCTTGCTTGGATTAGTTCAGGTTTATCTGCTTAAGTTTAATTAACTTAGCTTACAAGTTTAAAGTTTAATTGCTTATACTAGATGGTAAAATTTGAAAGTAAGGATCTACTCTTAGTGCAGGTTTGACATAGTATAGAGTTTATCCTATGAAGCCTTGCATAGTAAGAGTCGACTGTTTATGGCCTCATTGACATGTCAGTATTGCCGAGCTTCAGTTACTCAGGCTTTGCCTTAATATTATTTTGCAGGTGTGTTCTATCTCTCCCTCCCGGTGTGAGCCGTTTCTCAAGTCAGCATCTCTAGGGCAAGGTGACGTTCTTGATTATCGAGTGTTTCCGCTTCCATAAATATATTTTATTCTTAATCTTCTGCTCAAAACTCTGTAATCGAATTTGACACTCAAATTATAATAAAGTTTAATTTTTAGAGCATTTTATTTGTAATCTTCTTGTATGTAATATATTATGTGTCATTACTTTAGTAATGACACCCCGTAATAATCCTGATTAGAACTTACCATCCTTACTTAAGGGTGGGACATCACAATTTTGCACTAATAGTGACGTGTAGGTGATAAGAAGATGACACGACTTCCTCGAAAGTGTTGATGTGCACATCACAACGTCGTGATGGCATGGCGATGGGGCCCGAGAGAAGAGGAGTCATTGAAGATTATGTTGGAGATAAATTAGGAAAGAATAAAATCAGTTATGAAATTTGAATAGTTTATTAGGCCACTTTGAGTTGTAATTTGCGTAGGAAGGGATTTTGTGAGCCGATCAGATTCAGGACACTGTGAACATGATACAGACCCTCAAGGACATGATATACATAAGTACATAGAGGCCATTGTAAAAACACAACTCAACTCAATACAACTTCAGCTCATCACCAACCATGACTTCTCATGTGCGAGATGTCGAGGATTTTCTCAGTAATTATGTTCTTTCTTTATGCCTCCTCTTAGTTAAGTCTGATATTCTATGGTGAGATCATAATTGCTAGTTATCTGATACGTTTTAGATTTATTCATGATTATTCCATTGATTCTTGCATGTTGCTCTTAGATAGGTCTAATCTATACAATTAGGGTTTTATGTTGTAAATTCTTTTAAAATATACATGTTCGAGTCACTTTAAGCATGCATTGCCAAATAGATTTATTAGTATTTGATCGTTTGTTCGTCTCAAGAATTATCTCGATTAAGTTTGATCCTCTAGGACCTTCAGGACTGCCATCAATTAAGTTCAATCTCGTGTTGGATCATTTAAGTATGAACGGTGTAGGTGGTGAAGTGAGTTTGAGGTTATATTGGGACATTTAGCTGATTGAAGGTCGCTATAAACTACTTAGTTTGGGTCCTTAGCATCCTGCTCACTAAACATATTGGGTGGTAACCCTTTGATAAATGATATCATGGGGAGGTTATGGGTACAGCAAACATTGGTTCACATGCCCCCGACTTCTCCCTTTTTATAGGGTTGGGCGACAGAGGTCCATCAACCATATTCGGTGACCGAGGGCGCGCAGGTGGGAAAGACTTGAACTCCGTCTCCAACCGATCTAAGCTGAGATCAACCCAACACAATGGTTTTGTTCAGCTGGTGTAGAAGGTAGTTGTCTTAGGACCGGAACCAGGATGTGTGAGGACGGTGGTGGGTGGGTGTGGAGAGGAGAGTGGGGACTGGGGAGTAGTAGTCGTAGAGGAAAATGGATGAGAGAGATTTACCAACAATCACCTAACCAGAGATACGTGCGCTTAGCACTGCAGAACATGCCACCACTGCCAAAAATCTACCAAATTTGACTCCTAATCTAGCACCCATTATCCAATCCAGTTGGCATCTACCTCTGAGTACCAGATCTATGAGAGATTTAAACTAGAGAAGTGCTCAAGGAGCATAGCTCCAACTACAGAGGGGTTTGGGGATTGAGAGACGGCACCAAATCTTCTGCATAGTGAAAAGCCAAGAAAGTTGGAGCAAGCATGACCTCAGTCCAGGTGCCATGGATGGTGGCCCTTCTCAGCATCTGGAGTTGCAGATCAAAGAGAGGAGCTTAGTGTCTTCAATGGCCTGAGCACAGATGCTTAGAAAAAAACCCACGATTCGATAAACTTAGGGTGTGTTTGGTTGGAGAGCGAAAGTGGATAGAACCACACCGTTCTAGATTTGAGTATATTTGATTGAAGAACGTGGGAACGGAGTGCTTAAAAAAAGAGAAATTTGGCTCAAGATCTAGGAGACGACTCAAAAAAAAAAACCCATCAAACCTACTTGCTCTTGCTTCTCCCAGTCTCTTACGTCTCCTAGACTTGCCCGCATGCCTCCATGCTCCTAATGAGTCCTCCCCCACACCATCCCCCTTGCTCCCTTCCTCTGTGCTTTGCTGCCACTTCAAGTCCCTCACCAAATCCCTCTTCCCCACCCCGACGGGCACCGCATCCTCTCATGCTCGTGTTGTCGTCCGCGACGTCTTCACCAATGAGCACCACCTCTACGACGTCTTCACCAACGAGCACCACCACCTCTGCTTCCACATCTTCCGTGACCTCCCCATCTCCAGCAACATCATCTCTGCTGCAGCAACACCCGCCACACGACACCCCCTTAACTCCCCTTAACTGAGGTGATGAAGGGCATCACACTCCAGCTCTTCAGCTTCGCTAAGGCAATCAACACAGGTCGTCGCTCCCCTGAGAAGCTCTTCAAGATCAGACTTCCACTGACACTCTCTGACCTCCCGGACGTCTCCAACATCTTCACCGCCTCCAAGGCTGTGGAGTCCATATACATGCAAGCCGAGTCTCATCGACACCGTGTAAGATCCAATTAAAAACAGTGCCACACAAGTCATAGTGAATTATAGTCCTAAACACAATTGTCCTAAACACAATAATCCCTCAGCCTCAAATCAGTAAAAATTTACCTCACCAAAATTATTCATTTCTTCCAAATAAAGTCGACAAACTCCAAGCCATACCTTACAGGGATATAGATAACAGAGCAACGACCCCAGTAAAGCAGCAGCGATGTCATCACTCGTCATGTACAGACAAGCAATGCCAGGGCAACCCAGCTTCAACACCCAATCTACTAAGATCAACATGACCCATCATAGATATTCCTTCTGAAGTGACCATGCCAATAGAATCATTCGTAGTCAAGTAATATCAAGCCTTGCAACCAATTCAACAGCTCTCATTATTCTCATCCATTTTCTGCTGCATCTATCCCACTAATAGGATATGAAACCTTACAGAAATGAAACAGTATGAACATCACAAAATAAATAATCATCTTGATATTATGCCTTGAAGTGCTCTGCACTCAAGTCACCCCATCTGACATTGTACTTTGCTGCGAGATAGTGAGCGCCAACAGGTCCGTGGCTCCCGTAAGGGTAGAGCTCCGGAGTGATACGCTTCTCTTCCAATTCATTCAGAAGGGGCGTGAAGAGAGACCATGCAGCATCCAACTCATCAGAGCGGATGAAAAGCCTTCGCTCGCCTTCGATCGCATCAAGCAAGAGTCTCTCATAAGCATCTGGTATCTCCTTGGAGTACCTAATTCAAGTAATAGAAAGAGGCATGGGTAATTTGTGTAAGAAACCAAACAGATAAACACCATAGACAAGGCAAATACAGAGTGGTCGTAGTAGAATGTGAGAATGGTTTAGTTAATTCATAAGCTAACACCACTTCAATACTACAGCTGAATGGTTAGGGAAGAGAACAACCAGAACCAGACCCTCTCCGGTTATCACAAGGGGCCATCCGACCCCTTAACATCCCTAATCATTACATAGTAAACGCAAAGGCTGTGATCAGATACTCGAAATATAAAAACTTTTGAACAAAAGCAACGGGAGAAACAGGGAAGAAAAAACCTAAAAACCTTTGCTTGGATTACTAATAAATAAAAGCTAAGCCACTTTTCAGAATGCACTTGGGCCTCCTGACACGAGGTATTCCCTCCTGAGATTGTTAGGATCATCTAGATTAGTTTCCCTTTCACTTAAGATTAGTTTCCATTCAATTAGTCGTTAGTTATGGAATGTAATCCTGGGGTGTCGTGTGTTAAGTCAGCTTCTAGCCCTATTGTATCCTTGCCTCGGCAGTGCGGCGTAGAGCAGGACTCCATCGCACCGACGAGGTTTAGGACCATACCATTCTGTCATTTATCTATCAATTCGACAGTAATCCACTATCAATCCAGTCCCCTTTGTTGGAAGACACCTCTCTACCAGTCCAACTATAAAACCCAGGTGATATAGAAGGGGTGAGGGGTCTTTTATGAGGTTCCAACATTCTCCCTACCGCATGTCAGCCAGGGCTCTGCCTCCACTGGTATGTGCTACGCGAGGCCCACCATATGGACTTCTGTAAGCGGGAATAATTACGCGCAGCAGAATATGCATGAACGACCCTCGAACTCGAGACCTCCTAGCTCGAATACCATGTTGGAAGCCCCTCCTCTGCCAGTCCTACTATACAACCCAGGTGGTGATATAAAAGGGGTGAGGGGGCATTTTATCAGGTTCTAACATTCCCCCTACTACATGCCAGCCAGGGCTCCGCCTCCACTGGTATGTGTTATGTGAGCCTCACCGTATGAACTTCTGTAGGCGGGAATTACGCATAACAGAAATATGCGTGGTCAAGGCTCAAACTTGAGACCCCCTGGCTCGGATACTATGTTGGTAGGCACCCCTCTGCCAGTCCAACTATAAAACCCAGGTAATATAGAAGGGACGATGGGGTCTTTTATCAGGTTCCAACATTCCCCCTACTTCGTGCCAGGCAGGGCTCCGTCTCCACTGGTATTTGCTACGTGAGCCCCACCGTATGGACTTTTGTAGGCATGAATAATTACGTGCAACAGAATATGCGTGGCCAGGGTTCAAACTCGAGACCTCCTGACTTAGATACCTTGTTGGAAGCCCCTCTCTGTCAGTCTGACTATAAAATCCATGTGCTATAGAAGGGAATCCATGTGCTATATAGAAGGGGCGAGGGGGTCTTTTATCAGGTTCCAACATTCCCCCTACTGCGTGCCAGCCATGACTCCCGCCTCCACCAGTATGTGCTACACAAGCTCCACCATATGGACTTCTGTAAATGAGAATAATTATGCACAGCAAAATATGCGTGGTCAGGGCTCAAACTCGAGACCTGGCTTGGATACCATGTTAGAAGCCCCCCTTTTGTCAGTCTGACTATAAAACCTAGGTGATATAGAAGGGAGAGGGGGAGTTTTATCAGGTTCAAACATATTCGCATCTCATGACAACTTGGTATCAGACGGCCACAGTTCTTCGCCCACCATGCATTCCGGCGCCGGTGTCGGGATAGGAGAGGAGATCACGCTCACCGATTTGGCACGGCGCATCAATGCCATGGTGGAGTTCTTGCGGCCATTCTAGCCCGGCATTGAGACAGCAGAGGTGAAGGAGGTCACACTCGCTGCTCGGGAGAGTACTGTCGCCGAATACATCCAACGACTCGAATTCCCAAGATTTGACGGCACCAGTGACCCACTGCGATGGATCCACCGCTGCAAATGCTATTTTCGCTCCCACCAAACCCTAGAGAACAGGCACGTCACATACGTCACCTTCCACCTCCTCAACGACGCTTAATTGTGGTACCAATAGTTCCCGGCAAGGACGGCGCACCCACATGGGAGCAATGTGTTGCTAGTGACCGCTCGATTCAGGTCGCAGTTCATCATCAAACCAAACAGCATACCGACCCTGGGCAACGACGCGACATCTACAAAGGGCGTGGGCGATGACAACGGCGCACTACACATGGACAGCGGCAACGACACCTTCGGTGCGAGTGTCCTCAACATGGACGACCTCGACGTGCTCGCGAGCAGCGGAGACGCCATGACCGCCGCTAACATTCTACGCGCAGGCAATGGTGCCAAATTGGTTGCGATCGACGAGGGACTCGAAACAGAAGTCGAGACCCCTAATTAGCGCGCGGACACAAAAACCGCGCCACCCCTATGCAGGAATTGCGAGGGCATGCAACCTACGCAGGCGTCCTGGGCAAACTCGATCGTTGACAATGGCATCCTAGACGCACGAGGTGGCGGCGTCATCGGAGGCAGCATCAGTCACCTCATGTCTCCACCTCATGTCTCCTGTGCGGGGTCTGGAGCATCTGCGGTGGCGTCGTCCTGAGCGCAGCACATTGACGGGTGGGACGTGTTGATCTTCTTCATCATCGGCAACTCCACCACACGCCCGCACGGTGTCATCATCCTATCGGTCGAAGAGGACACATTGACAACAAGCACCAGCCCCAAGGCGAGGGGTAAAGTTGGGTTGAGCGACGTGCTGATTCTGCTCATGCTCGCCAAGCTAATGACTTAGGGTATGATGAACGACCCTCGGCTCCTACACTTTTGCTCGACGATGAAGGCGATAGTTGTAGCAGCCATTGGGACAATCTGGGGTGACATCGGCAAGAGTTCTAGACAGCCCAGCTCAACGATGAGCTAGTTTTCAGGGGGGGGGGGGGGGTCATGGGCCTTCAACAGGAGATATTCCCTCCCGAGATTGTTAGGATCCTCTAGATTAGTTTCCCTTTCAGTTAAGATTAGTTTCC
>VSTD030002504.1:0-11765 GCA_008808055.3 Sporobolus alterniflorus
ATTCTTTTTGGAAATTTTAAGTTTCTTGTGGGAAAAATGGTTCACATTCCGAAATGAGAATTTCGGGATGTGACACATATCGAGTGACAACATGGATGAAAATAAGGTACTAGTGTGCTACCCAACCCAAACCAAATTCTTGCAGGGCTAAGCATTTCTACCCAAAAGATCCTAACCATTCTACTCTACAGGGTTACCAAGGAATAATCAATCAAAGTTCTACTAGTTCTCTAGCATAGGTGCGTGCCAGCTTACTCCTATCATGCATTTTCTACATAGTATAGAATAGACAGGGAAAATAATAGGTGCAAGGTTGATCAAGGACACTTGCCTTGTTGCCCACTAAAGAAAACCTCGGACTCTTCAAAGACTTTCTCCTGGAAAACCTCGAATAACGTCTCTAGCATGGAATTTCCTAATACAAAGCACACAATAAACAAATAAATACAATGCAGTAAACAATTTGTTATGTATGAAAGCAAGAATAGAGAGAGCGATGAATTCTGAGAATTTGGGCGCAAGAACCATGCAGAACGGAGCTCTGGATCAGAAGATATCAGGTTTGGAAGCTTTGAAGGGCAAAATGGTCATTTTAGGAGATTCTAGGGAATTTCCGGAAATATTTGGAGTGGTTGGAGAGTCTTGGCACCAAAGACAGGGGCTCTTGCAAAGTTTGGAAAATTTTTAGGGATTTTTGTGGAATTTTGGAGGGTTTAAAGTGGTTTAGGACCTAGTAGTAATTATTTTTCTAAGCTGAAGGGTCTTTCTACAAAATCTCTAGGCGCGTAGGGACCGTGGGTTCATTTACAACAAGCTCATGGGCTTATTTGCAAAATGGTAAGAAATAAGGAATTCATGGCTTTATTTTCCAATGGGAAATTCCATGGACCGGGTCAACGACGTGTCGACTGGGCGGCGCGCTCGGGTCCACGGTGGACCGGGCGGTGGCGCGAACAGTCGCACAGTGGCGCGTCCGGCGCTACAGGGCTCCGGAGCTCGCTCTTGTGGGCCAGGGAGGGAGAGGGTGATGAGACGAAGCCGACAAGGGGATTATCGCAGCACGGCTGGCGGCGGTGAAGCAGCACGGCGGCGAGGAAGAATGGTGGCAGCTCAAGCTCGGTGCAAGCACAGAAGGGAGCAGGAGAGAGCATGGGAATGAGGGGAAGAGGTGCAGAGGTGGCCGGGGTGGAGCTCGCCCTTTTGTAGGGGCCGGGGGAGCACAGGGGAGGCGACGTTAAGGAATTAATGCCATTGAGCGCCGGGGGTGGTTAAGGAGGGGGATTAACCCGGGTTTTTAAGGTGGGGGTAGTAAAGGTATGAGGCGGCATCTCGATGCTTGAAGCCGGGTGGTGCGGGGTGGCCGGATGCGGTGGGTAGGGGAGGCAGCTCGGGGAAAGAAGAAGGGGCTGATGGGCGGTGTCCACATGGTGGTGGCCGGAGAGAGAAAATGTGTCACGACCGGAGTGCCCAAACTCGAAGGAAAGGTGTCTTTCGGCGAGTACGCTAAGGCTCTTCAGGCCGAATGGGTTGAGCGAGGAGGTCGTGACCTACGAGGTAAGGCGGGCTAGCTGGGCCGGCTGGGCCGGATCCCAGGAGAAGATTCAAATGGAAATTGATTTTCAAATTTCAAATGAATTTGGATTTTGGCAAGACTTTGAGAATTTCTACCAGGAGATTTAGAAGGAATTTGGACATGAGGATTTTTCCTAAATTCTTATGGGCTTCTCAAGGATTAAATTGGGAAAACCTTTTCTTTGGGCTAAATTCCTCCAAAATGCAACATAATGCACTTCTAGCATGGCAACATTTTATTATGCAAAAAGTGGGTGTTACAGAGGTGCATAAACTACTTTATGTAGTCCTCATTACATCAAGAAAGTTGTGCCACTACTTCCAAGCTCACAAGATCTTAGTGGTGACATCATACCCATTGAAAGTCATGCTCCACAACCCCAAATGCGACTAGAAGCATTGCTAAGTGGGCGGCAGAGCGAGCCGAGTTTGAGATGGACTTCACATCATGCCATGCGGTCAGGAGTTAGGTTCTAGCTAACTTTATGCAGACTGGACACCGCCACCGTGCCCCCCAGGGGGCTCGGACATCAGTGAACCAGAGGTCAAAGCTTCGGTCTTCACTGAGCCCTACTGGACTCTCTTCTTTGATGGCTCTTTGCGCAAGCAAGGTGCCGGAGTGGGGGTTCTACTCCTGACTCTGAGTGGGGAGAAATTCAAGTACATGTTGCACCTTGACTTCAAGGCAACCAACAATATGGTAGAGTACGAGGCCCTCATCTTCAGGCTGAGTACCGCGCTATCCCTTGGGGTCTGGCAGCCGCTAGTAAAAGGCGATTCCCAGTTGATTATCAAGAAAGTCAAGGGAGAATGCAGCTACAATGATCCCCAGCTGGCCGCCTACCTACTCCATGTCCAGAAGCTAGAAAAAGATTTTGAAGTCCTGGACCTGCACCACGTTCCTCACACAGACAATGCAGTCGTCGATGACCTATCAACGAAAGCCTCCACTTGGGCTCCAGTGCCTGATGGTGTCTTTGAAAGGAGACTGCTATGACCTACAGCCCGGCCTGCCAAACTGAGTGAAGGGGGTGAGACCAGCACCTCGAAGCTGGTGGTCCTGGCAGCCCTGTCCCCATGGAGCCTGCCAAGGATCGAAGGCATCACGGGGGACTCCATGCACCCCAGCACGCAAGATCCAGATGCTCAAGTCAGTCCCAATATATGGATCACGGAGATTCGAGGCTACATGAAAGATAACATCCTTCCTGATGAACATGCATCCGCTGAATGGAGCATTTGTGTGGCTATGTGATACACGCTAGTAGAACGGGATCTCTACCGATGTGGCACTAACGTCATCCTATTGCAGTGCATAACTCAGGAAAAGGGCTGCGAGTTGCTCACAGAGATCCATGGAGGCGAGTGTGAGAACCATGCATCATCCCACAAGCTGGTCGGTAAAGCCTTTCGGCATGGCTTTTACTAGCCTACAACCCTCCAGAATGCTGTCCAGTTGGTAAATAGACGCAGAGCGTGCCAGTTTCACGCCAAGCAAATCCGCACACCGACGCAGTTGCTGCAAATGATCCCACCCTCATGACCGTTCCCAATGTGGAGGGGTGGACACCCTAGGACCATTCTCTAGGAACATCAGAGGGTAGTGGTACCTGTACGTCACCATCGACAAGTTCAGAAAGTGGTCGGAAGCAACCCCTGTAGTCAAGATCAACAAGCAATCTGCAGTCAAGTTTATCAAGTTAATCATCTGTAGGTTTGAGGTCCCAAATAGGATCATCACTGACAATGGGATCCAGTTCACCGGCAGAGTGTTTCAAGAATACTGTGAGGACCTCGGCATCTAGATCTATTATGCATCTGATGCGCATCTAGAGAGTAATGGACAAGTCGAGAGAGCCAGTGCTAAAATACTCAGGGGTCTCAAGACATGCACCTATGACTGCTTGAAGAAGCATGGTGCACCTGAAACACTCGAGCTGTGGGCCAACCAAACATCACCAAGTCGAGCCACAGGGGAGACGTCTTTCTTCTTGGTGTATGGGGCTAAGGCTGTCATCCCGTCAGAAATCACCATGCCCCCATGTGTCTAGGCATATGACAAAGCCACACAGGACCAGCTCCAGTGTGATGACATCGATCTCATCGATGAGCAAAGATGGCAAGCAGCTATCCAAAACACACGATATTGTCAGGCGCTCCGGAGCTATCACCAGTGGTTCATGCATAACAGGCAGCTCCAGGTGTGCGACTTGGTGCTCCAGCGCATACTCACCCATGAAGGCGCAAATAAACTCTCCCCCTGCAGGGAGGGTCCATAGTCCTCCTGACTATGGAGGATGGAACACCATTGCCAAATCCTTAGAACATAGAGCACCTCTGTAAGTTTTACCCTTAGTACAGCGACAGGATTGCTTTTTCCTGTATAGGTTGTCATAATGTCCAGAAGCCATGCTCAAAATAGCTAAGCCCTAGTGGGATCCGCTTCCCTCATGATCCGGAGTGGGTCATTGCTTTTCTGTATAGCCTATCTTCTCCTATGTAATACCATGTTCCGGGAATTTTCTGTCTCGCCTTGTATGCAATTATGTTCATAGAATTGTGCTTCAATTTTATGTATGTTTTGCGTATTTATCCCTCATGTGGTCAGTTACTTTTTTCCTGTCTCACCTCTAGTTTGAGTTGTGAAATCCTATCGCAGGTGGGTCTGCTTGAGGTACCTGCAACTTATATGGGGTTCCTTGGTTATTTTCTTGCTCGGGGTCCTGTGTTGCTGAATGGCTGCTCATCAAAAAAGCTAATGCTAATGTTGGGTCCAGAGTGTGCAGCCTACTTAACCTAGTCTCGTACCCTAAGTGTGTACACTTTTTGGGTCCTTGTGCTACTAAGGACTCAAAGAGATCAACCACAACAAGCAACAAAGATGGATAACAACTTTATATATACACAAGTTACAAAAGGTTCTGGCAGACACAAAAGCTGGAATGGGAGCCCTAGGCATCTTCTAGCTGGCATTGGAACTGTGCAGCCACGATCTTGGCAGTGTCTTGAATGCTAGCCCTGGCTGCCTCCTCCGCTCCTTCAGTGGGTCCCAACACCACCCACTCTAGTGAGGCGTTGGGGTCCCAGCTCCAGAAACATGTCAGCACGTGCTCCGTCACCTTCTCCACCAGACCATGACCCTCGGCCTCTAGCTACTCACTGATAACTTCCTCTAGCATCAGTATCTTGGCTCCCACGAAATCCAACACAGGGAGCACATTGCTCACCTCCCATGCCGGTTCCCAGGAGCAAACAGGGCTGAAACTGAGGGGCGCCAGTGCCATTTTAGTTTGGCCCAAGAAGTACCAGACCTTCTGCGTCTCGACCTCCCATGCCAGTTGGAGCTCCTCCACCTTCCTACGCATAGTGGCCAGCTCCTGGAGCTCTTTCTCCGCTAGTCATTTCCCCTTGTCGGCTAGCTCCCTCTCCTTGAAAGTCAAGGCAATAGCGTGACGCTCTAGGGTGCCTTCTCATTAAGAGATGGTGACCTCGTGGTTGTAGAGGTCCTCACGCATCTTCCTCAGGTGTCCCCGCTGCATCTTCAGGGCGGCCTCGCAAGCACTGAGGTCATCAATGTGGGACTTAAGCTCACTGCACTCGCGTTCGAATGTGCTGGTGATCTCCTCTTCGTTCCCCAACAGCTCCTACTTCGGCTTTGCCACTTCCAGCTCCTGCTTGGAAACGGCTTTTGCACGTCTGTTGAGATCCTCCCTCAGCTCTACACAGGCACTGATGTAGGCATCGGCTGTAGCATGGGCTACCTTGGCCTGCTGCAAGAGCTCCGGGGTCTTCTTGTTGAGTCGATCAATGGTGACATGTTCTTTTTTAAGCACCTCCTTCAGCTTATCCAAGTTTGCCCTCTTCTCCATTGCCTTCTACTACGCAGACTTGGTCCACACCTTAAGCATGAAGCCCTAGTCCCTGAGGTGTTGCTACTCCACCCCTAGCTCATCCCACTCTCGTTGGAACACAAGCCACACCTAGCATCTCACAGAATGGGCCACGTCAAGCACCTTAGGAAGGGGGATCAACCTCAGTGCCTAGAAGCAGGATCGCTCCACAACGACCTCAAACACGTCGTCATCATCTAGCGAGGTGTCCGCTGCTCTTGTCTGTGGCAAGGAGGAAGACGCCCTTGCCACCAGGTCGGTTGTGGCCATGGTGCCACCAGCAGTAGTAACATCCGCTGTGGAGGCAGTCTCAGAGACTGGGGCACCAGCGTTGTGTGCTGCTCCTACCGCTGAGCCTTGGGGGCCACCATCCTCTGAAGTTCCCTAACCTCTGGACCCCTGGGGAGAAGGCATGACGTTCAGGTTCGACACCCTGGAGAGTAGAAGCAGGGGTCAATAAACCCACACAAAAAAAGAGAAAAAGAAAACCTTCGAAATTCATAACATACTGGGGGCCCTGACAGGTCTAGGTGGCGCAGAACCGCTTGTGAGGATGGCTAGAGCCACTTGACCCTGTCACTGTCATGGTCCTCTTAGCTGTTGTGTTCAGGTCTGGCGTGGGTTAGGAAGCCTTCTCAGCGCCCGCCAGTGCTACATCAGATAAGCGACCACCGGAGCCGCTTGACCCCGTCGCCGTCGTGGTGTTCTTGGTCACTGCCTTCAGGTCCGGTGTAGGTACGGTAGCCTCCTTGGTGCCCTCCTGTGCTGCTTCGGATCTACCACTGTCAGAGCTGCTTGACCCCGTCGCCACCTTCTCCTTTCCCTTGTCGGAGTCGAGGTGGAGCCCGCACCACTTTGGCCGCCGGCATCATCCGTTTTGGGGATCTGCATGCCCCAGGACGCATCTCTGACCTACCGCACTGTGA
This sequence comes from Sporobolus alterniflorus, assembly GCA_008808055.3. Taxonomy (NCBI): domain Eukaryota; kingdom Viridiplantae; phylum Streptophyta; class Magnoliopsida; order Poales; family Poaceae; genus Sporobolus; species Sporobolus alterniflorus. The sequence continues at coordinate 6,389 of VSTD030002504.1, forward strand.
CATCAATGACATCTAGCATGGGCATATCCTTCAGCAGCTTCAACCTCGCCGCCTAATCCATGAAGATTGGCAAGCAAGATGGTGGGGGGTTGATGACATCGTCAGTGATCGGGTCAGAGCAAAGCTTCGACAGTATCGTGTCTAGCACTTTCATGCCTAGGTCTGTCCCATGGCCGCGCTCCAGTCACGTGGTATTGTTCTCCCCATTGTACAACTAGGTGGTATGGGTGCGCTACTTGAGGAGGGCAATGCATCGGGACAAGAAGTTAGACAGCACCATCAGCGATGTCAAGCCCTGCTCCACCAGGAATTGGATCCTCTTCAGCACGGGGTCGTAGAAGCTCTGCAACTTAGGAGCCTTCTCCCAGCGGGAGTGCCTGCCCGCTAGGTCATCAGTCGACATCACCAGTCGATTGTGGACTTCAGTCCGTACAATCACCCAATCACCCCTCCAATGGTCCCACTTGCCGGGGCTGTTGGAGCGATGTACGCAGTCGTAGGCTTGTCACTATGCTGGAAGTAGTAGGCCCCCAGGTGGCTTGAGCTCCTCCCAGAGGCTCATGGCATGAAGAAGAGCTGAAACAGGCACACCGACGGTCGCACGCCCACGTACATCTCACAGAGGTGGATGAAAATCTGCACCAAGGCGATGGCGTGTGGTGTCAGATGATGAAGCTAGAAACCATAGTTCTCCAGCAGCATGAGAAAGGAGGACGCCGGGAGCACGAACCTGGCCAAGGTGTAGGAGGTGAAGAGAACAATTTCACCAGGCATCAGGCCGATGAGTGGAATGGTCCTATGCCGTATCATCCCGTCGTACTCCTCCGCCTGCCATCCTAGCAGTCGCCTTACCCGCATGAGGTTGTTATTCGATCAGAGATGGGAGATGAGGAGGTTGGATGCCATTGATGTAGGTGACAGTCTAGATCTGGACGATGGTGGAGAGCTCGAGCGCAAAGGAGGAAGATGGAGAGTTCGAGCGCAAGAAAGCAACTGAGGAAGTACTCCCAATCCACCCGGGCGATAACATTTTTTAACCCACTCTCGAGACGCTCGGGAAAATATCATGTGCAGTGCCTGGTGCCATCATTACCCATGCAGCCTGCACCACCAATGACAAGCCCCCCCCCGGGTCCACTTGTCCGATGGTGCGGGCCAAACCACCAATAACTCAAGAGAATAATATGAAGCATCCCAGTAAAAGTTACGCATGGTGCGCGGCTGCCACGGTTGCTTTGGGAACTGTCGCAGTACATGCCTCGGCACCCACAATGCGCACTATGTGATGACTCACCAATCGAGTGCGGCCACGCGTCTGCGGCATTAGGGGCATGCTACCACTTGAACTGCCAAGGTACCCTACAGACCGGGTACCCCCGCATATAGGCATGAGGCCAAGACAAGGGGCAAGACGTGCTTCCACGTGTCCCATGGTTCTGAATACCGCCTCCCTGCTAAGGAGGGCTCCGGTGCTAGCACATGTCCATAACTCCGGACCCCACCTCCCAGCTGAGGAGGGCTAAGGTGCTGTCACGTGTCCCGTAGCTCTGGGCCCCACCTCCCTGTTGAGGAGGGCTCCAGAGCCGCCCCGTGTTCCAAAGCTCTGGACCCCGCCTCCCCGCTGAGGACAGCTCCAACACTGTCATGTGACCTGTGGCTCTGGACCCGGTCTCCTCGTTTGAGAGGGATCCAGTGCAGCAACATGTCTCGTGGCTTTCTGAGGGCCACGGGTCTCAAGTGTAAAGGAAGATGCCACTGGCTCAGCCGTGCAGCTAGGCTTGCATGTTCCCAAGGTGCACATGCATGACAATGCTGCAGTGGCTGCTAAGGGGCACACGTGACTGACAAGTGCTGCAGTGACAAGTAAGGGCGGCGTAACATGCCAGCCGGCGGCTACAATGCAACCGCCAACCACAATAGGCTGCTGACCACCCCTGGTCGTGGCTATAGTGGTGGTATGACTTGATAGGATGGAACGCTCCCCACGCTGCAGAAGTCATCATTCGCTACACCTAGCCAGTAGTACCCTAGTTACTGTATAGGGTACCAACCACTTCAGGATCACTGGTCGGGCCCTGGGTCTTTATGTAACTCTTCGGCCTTGGGCTATAAAAGGACCGGGCAGCCACCGAAAATAACAAGTCTCACAACAAGTTCACACAAGCTCACGAGCACTCTTTTCACACACAGCAATACAACTCCAGTGGATGTAGAGTGTTACGCTCCGGCAGTCTGAACCACTTAAAAATCCTCATGTCCATCTAGCTTAATTTAACCACCTGAGAATACGAGAGACTTAGCCCCTCCGAACAACGAATCATAGCGGACTGCTCTAGTAGTGGTGCCGGTGGAAGTGTCATCATGCTTCGACAGACATCATGATTTTACAACTTTTGCATCCCGATTGCCTGCAGGATAAGGTTTTTTGAACTGTGTAAACTTTCAGAAATTTTCATTTCAACTTGTAGCAGTTAGTTTTTGGTTCATGCTCTATTGCTTTGTTTGGAAACTGAAATTCTTGCTTGGTTTTCTTTTGGTTCATGCTCTATTGGGACCAGTTCAAAGAAAGTCTTAGCAATTTTATTTTTTCTTTCTAGGTAAGCAGGGGAATGTCACTCACTAAGTCACTGGTCAGAAAGGCAGGGGAAAGAAAGAAAAAGTTGTAGGATCCAAAGCTTAGATTACAGTTTCTATGCACATTGTTGCTCGTCGTGCAGTCCATGCATGTGGATGTATGTGCCTAAAAATCTTGTTTATCTAATGTTCCTGAGAATTGAACTACGACTTGTTTATCTGATGGGGTATGGTGAACTGTTATGATTCCTAAATTTTGTCTATGCCATTTTGTGAATTTTGCCTGTGTATGTGTTCTTACATGTTGGAAATGTTGAAGTGATTCCAAATGAAAGTATCCAAACAACATTTTGAATTCAATTTCAAGAAATTAATTCTGTGTATGGCCAAACAAGAAAATTGGAAATGAATTGGTTTCTGATTGATTCAATTCCAACCAATTCAATTTCCAGGAAAGTGATTCTAGGAAAATGATTCAATTGTGCAGATACAAACTTGCCCTAGATGAATAGTAGAAGAGAGTGAGAAACACGACGAACAAAGAAGGCTAAAACCTCTCTTATGTTCTTTGTCCTGCATATAATTGAATAGTTTTGCATTTTTCTTTCTCCATACACATACAACTCATGTGAAGTGTGAAAGGAATTGCGGTAACGTGGTGCTTTGACTCGCCCATGGTTCTGTGTTTATATAGATGGGAATAGCCCCCATCATGACACTTTACAACAGATCTTATCTTCGGTTACAAGTTTGGTTACGATCTACAACAAATCTATCTCATCTAGATAATTGTTACAAACAAGATCAGAACAAACTCTCGACTAGAATCGTCTATCTTCTAACACTCCCCCTCAATCACACCTTCGCATCTTGAGATTGGCTCTAAATCTTACTAGCTTCCAATATGTTTGGGGCTTTGTAAATCCATCGGTGACTTGACCTCCTGAAGAAATAAACCAAATGCTAAGTAACTTCTCAGCAACCCTTTCCCTGAGAAAATGATAATCATTTTCTATGTGCTTAGTCCGAGCATGGAAGACAGGATTTGCCGAAAGGTATGTTGCCCCTAAATTATCACACCATAAATAAGCAGCTTTAGGTTCAATGACTCCAAGCTCTTGAAGAATAGTTTGTACCCAAACTATCTCAATTGTCGCATTTGCCATACTTTTGTATTCTGCTTCCGTGATCGACCTAGATACCGTGGGTTGTTTCTTGGTGCACCAAGAGACTAGGTTGTCTCCAACATACATTGCAAACCCGCCTATTGAACGATGGCCATCTGGGCAGCCTGCCCAGTCTGCATCAGAATAAGCACTCACCGCCAATGACCTGCCTTTGATGAACTCAATTCCCCACTTGATTGTTCCCTGAATATACCTGAGTATTCTTTTTACTGCTGTCATATGATCAGACGTAGGATTGTGCAAGAATTGGCATACTTTATTTACTGAGAATGCTATGTCAGGTCGGGTGAGTGTAAGATATTGTAGAGCCCCTACAATACCTCTATACCTTGTAGCTTCTTTATTTTCCAATGACATACCTTTATATGCCGAATACTTCTCAGATGTTGAGAGTGGTGTACCAACCAGTTTGCACTTGCTCATACTTGCTTTCTGAATAATCTCAGACGCATACTTCTTTTGTGTTAGCAGAATGCCTCCTTCCTTTATCTTCTCTACCTCAATACCTAGGAAATAATGTAAGTCTCCAAGGTCTTTGAGAGCAAAGTCACTACGAAGATCAGATAACAAAGCTTCTATAGCCTTGTTCGAAGAACTAGTAACTATAATGTCATCAACATATATGAGTAGAAATATAGTTACCTTCCCTTTCATATATATGAACAAGGAAGTATCACCTTTTGACATGAAGAATCCCAACTGCATAATCTTGTTACTTAGCCGTGACTATCATGCTCAGGGTGCCTGTTTCAACCCATATATGGCCTTGTCCAATTTACACACATGATCCGGAAACAATGCATTCTCATACCCTGGTGGCTGATTCATGAAAACCTCTTCTTCTAGAACTCCATGTAAGAAAGCATTCTACACATCCAACTGTCTAAGGCACCATCCTCTAGAAACCACAACAAATAATACAATTCTAATTGTGGCAGATTTAACAACTGGACTAAAGGTATCTTCATAATCAATACTGTATCATTGTCGAAAGCCTTTGGCTACTAACCTTGCTTTGTATCTATCAACAGACCCATCTGATTTTTTCTTTATCTTGTATACCCACTTGGAGTCAATTATGTTCTCGATGCCATCTCTTGGAACTAAGTGATAGGTACTATTCTTCATAAGAGCATCATACTCGACATCCATGGCTTCTTTCCATTTTGCATCTTCCATAACTTCTTCTAAGCTTCTTAATGTTATTCCGTAGCCTGGTCCTGGGTCCTTGCACTGGTGACTCATGTACATTTGTTTCTTTAACAACATGTGCAGAAGAATCCACCAAAACATTTCTTGTTTCTGCCTCCATCAAAACATTGCCTGCTTCACTCAAGTCTGCCACAAAAGATGCAGCGGGCGCAGACTCAGACGCATCCCCCTATGCGTGTGCACCAGTCGACCGGGATCTGCATGGAATTGCGTGTGTGGCAGGTGGAGAACTCCCAGGCAGATTCACTCCACTCTCATCTGCTCCTGACAAATCAACCTGGGATCCAGCACTAGGATCTTCTGCATCAGGTATGGCACCGGCTAAACCTGATTCTGTGTTTCCACTATCCACAACATTTGTTTCTTCAACATTTATGCATGGGGCTGAATTAAGATCTGATCCT
>VSTD030002505.1:0-11765 GCA_008808055.3 Sporobolus alterniflorus
CCCACAAGCTTCCACCCCCTGACTCCGACGCTGCCCTCTCTGCCGTGCCGCGTGAAGGAAGAGATGTGCCCAAGCGCAGTGCCAAGCCCTACTGCTCAGCAACCAAGCGTCAGTACCTCTTTTCTCCGAACGCTACTTGTTCGACAGTTTTCCTTTAGATGATATTATTTCAAGCAACCTGTCCTTTTCAATTATGATACCGCTTTCTTTGGTCAATGTTTTGCAAGAAGTAGAAACGAGTTAAAGGTGTAATGTGAGTCATCATGCATGCTTTAGATGTGTCACTTCTGGTTGGAGCTCATCACCTCTGCTGCACTTTGTACCCTTGCAACAGATTGAGGTTCGGATCAGGGAAGGCCGGGTCGTCAACATCCACATGTTCTGTGCTCGCAGGCCTGGTCTTCTGCTGTCTGCAATGAGGGCCATTGAAGGCCTTGGTCTTGACGTTCAGCAAGCCGTTGTCAGCTGCTTCAATGGGTTTTCCTTGGACGTCTTCAAGGCTGAGGTAACGCACACCTTCTGCTGCTCACTGTCAGAAACTAGATTTGACATGTTATGGTGACGAAGATTATACGCGTGCTGCCTTGCTTGAACAGCTTGATCTTTCGACTGAAACCTAGCATGATCCTAAACTGACAAGTGTGTTTTCTTCGCTATTTCTTCCTCGCTGCAGCTATGCAGGGAAGGCTCCGGACTTCTGCCTGAGGAAATCAAGGCCGTTCTGCTGCAGTCCGCCGGGTTCCGAGGCATGGTCTAGGACAACGAGATGGCTCAACCAGCTGCCTGCAGAGCTAAGGGATTTACCAGTGTTTCTTCGTTTTGGGAGGGGCGATTTTCGACAGAACGGACTTCGTCTGCTCTTGGTTTGGGACCTGCTCCGGTTCAACTTATCCGCCGGTCTTTTAGCGTCTAGAGTAAAAAAAAATAATGTCAGTAACAGTCCTCAGAGTATCTCGCGTACATTCTCTGCTTTCTTTCGCCTTGTGTGTTTAAGTTTGTGCTGCGATTCTGGACATAGGTCGCGGTCGATGATTTAAAAACTGAACCGGTCTTGAACCATATCTGCTTCCTGGTTGCTTTGGCTGTGCCTGTTTGTTGGGTTTGTAAACGCCTAAGAAGCCGCTGCTGCATGATGCTGATTAGCAGCTGCAGCAACAGAAAGAGTGGGATCGGGTCAGTTATTGGAAGCGGGCGGGCGGGTGGTCCATGTCGCAGCACCGGGCCAGGCACGGCTTCACTGCAACCTGCCCGTTGGCATGCAGCGCTGGATTTTGGCTGCTGGTTTCCATTAAATCCGGACAAAACTGATGGCCACTAGATTATAATTCATCTTGGGGTGAAATGTTTGTTAACGCAACGTGCCTCTTTTATTTTTTACCCCTGTTTTGTGAATGATTGTTTCCTGAATTCACGAGGCGTTCCTGGCCAAAATCTGCCTTGTTCCCGGCGCGAGGTGACAGGTAAAAGCATCCGTGCAGTTTGCACCGTAAAAAAGGGCATGTTGGGTCATATCAAATCTCCCTGGATTGGAGTGAAGTGAGATAGAATAAATCTTATACAAATTAAAATTTGTCTCAATCTATTTCAATCTAGATTAATTCACTTGAGATAGGATTAACCGAACAAGGCTTGTTGTGTTCCAGTGCTCTGCTTTTTTCTGCTCCTCCAGTAAATTAAAAGCCACTTTTGTTGTATTGCAACCACGATTTAAGCCTTCGATCTTCCTGCATGAAGTTTCTGAACTGAAGAAAAGCTTCGGGAACTGAATTTCCCCAAGGAACCGCAATTGGCTGCTGCTCACTCTGCTAGCTTTCCGAATGCTTCGTCCTGGCGCTGCAACAAATGGCAGCGCAAACGTACGCTACGTTAGATCTTCTGGCGTCGTACCTGCCGGCCGGAGCCAGAACGGACCACTGCACGGCGGCGTACCCTGAATTCTCTCAATCATGAGCATGCAATGCAATGTGGCGCTGCTGCGAGATCGACGCATTGAATGATTTTCACTCCCTGTGTGTGTTGTGCTCTCCGGTTTCATTCAATGCAGTAAGCAATTCATCGGTGACAATGGTACATCTGACGATGAAAATTGGCAGAACTTACTTTAACTTTCACACATGCATGTTGAGGATACCTCAACTACCACCTGGGCCAGGGTACATTATATACGACGGTGCGGTATAAATAAGAGTTTCGATCAGGTGTGGGTTTATGTTAATTGTAACAGGGTCAGAAACTGGCCATAACTATAAGTCGGTTCTCTAGACTTTAAATACAGTAGCCTGAACTCTATCGAGGTAACAAAATTTGTAGCCATAAATCACATAATCAAAAAAGTTAGACTGGATGTATGGTTGTTACTCTTCGGAGGGTCTGAACCAGTATAAATCATATCTCGAGTTAATCTGATATTGATCTTGCGATCGTCACGTTTCCTCTGCTCCTATCACAAATATCTGTCGAAATATGTCGACAGATGCACGGTAGGTAGTGGGAAACGCTTAAGATCCGTCCGGGTGAGCTCATGGCTCCTTGGACTTTCAAAGTAAAGTTCCCGTACGACACACAATTCTTTTTCGGATCACTGATGTTTGCTGCCAGGGGAGACAGAACCATCGAGTTGCTAACTCAGGGCCCAGCGCCAAGTCGTCTCCAGCCGATCTATGGAGACACCCCATATTACCAGGTCGATCCTTCAGCATCTTCGACATCCAACGACGTCTGCTCAGATTTGAATCTTTATGCATGGCCATACTACCTCTCTACCATGACGTCGCAAGGATACCCGATCGGGACACCTATCATCTAGCCTAAGGCTGAGACATCGGGTTCCGCATCATCATCAACATCCCTCGATCGGGATTCCATCAAAGACTACCATAAGATCAAGGGCAACGTCTCCTGGAACCGTGTCATGGAGGCCCACCGTATCAGCATGGTGGGTCCTGCCAAGGCTCTTCTCATAATAGTTTTAGCAGATACCCAACCATCAGGGGATCTGAAGTGTCCGGTGCACGGACACCTAGCAACATAGTGGTTTGGAACCTCAATCCAGATTTTAACGTCATTCAACTCCAGACAATCATGGAGTCGATCCAGCGCATGGTACCTCAAGACTTTTTGTTGGTGGCTTTGGCCCAACAAGAGGCTGAAGCGGTGGGTCAGATTGTTGTAGCCGAACCATCGGCAGGTCACCATCAAGGTGAGCCATCTGTTGGGAACCGATCCAAAGATCGGGTGAAGCGTGCCCGAAGTGAAAAGGCATCATTGGTCAGCGGCAATAGACATCTGGCTAAGAATGATGCACGTCGACAGATAACTCAAAATCACTAGCAATGTGAGTACGGTCGTGATCTGGCTGACCTGCGCAATATTATCGATGACAGAAGATGCATTAGGGCATGAACGCCATCTCCTCAATGGTGCTTGCCAGCACGAGTCCCCACTCAATCAGGGAGGGAGGCATTCCATGCTCTGGGGCCCGAGCTCAGGCAGGTGGTCTAGCCGGACAAGTTCAATCATGGGCCGATCGACAAGTATGACAGTTCTAGCAATCTTGAAGAATTCATTCAGGTCTTCCACGTGGTCATTGAGGCCAAGGGGGGGGGATGATTGGGCGAAGGCCAACTATCTTCCCACGACTCTATCTAGTGTGGCTAGATCCTGGCTCATGAATTTACCCAAAGCAACCATCTACAACTGGGACCAGTTATGTGCCATGTTCATGGGCAACTTTCAGGGCACATACAAGCATCCATCCACCACTGAAACCCTAAAGACCATCAAGCAGAAGCATGATGAGAGCCTCTGGGTGATCAGGACATCACTACGTCGGATACAACTACTCCTTCTATTGAGTTGTAGGGACCAATTATGAGATCACGAGCACAACAACTATGTCGTCAGGTAAACTTGTTCTTATGTTCATCCACTAATGATCTTGAAAATAGAGTGCTACCTAATGATTTAATTGTTATTAGGAATCAAAGAGTGGATCATGGAGGGCATGTGGAACATCAAGAGGGTGCCGGAGAGCCAAGGAAACACGCACAACAAGGTGGAGATCCAATCCAATTCGGAGTCTAGGAGTCTGATTTCGAGTCCAACTCGGAGTCTAAGACCACCTTGGCTTCAAATTGACGTATAGGACGTGTTCGACCCCCAATTTGGGTGATCTACATATGCGTGGAAAGATAAGGAGATAACCTTTCCAATGCCACTGGTCCCATAGTCAACTAAAATCGGAGTCGGCCACAATCATTGAAACAAGACAGATTTCTAGAACCTTCCTGGTGTTGCGCAATCTATTTTGGGCCGATGGCCCGTATATCGAGTTGGGGTCCACTAGGGATGCGTCCTAGGGTTTGGCCATGACCCTAGCTTATATATTCAGTAGCCACCATTGAGATTAGTCAGTTTTTGCTTTGATTAATCTGTTAGAAATAGTTTTGCCATCGTTACAGTTTGTGAGACCCCAACTTATGAGCTTAATCATTCATCCACAATTCAGATTGCATCTACTTCGTTCTTGCTTGTGTTCTCGATTGCACTTGTAGGGATTAGCCTTCTTGGTGAGGTCAATTTGGGTTGCATGGATTGATAACCAATAGAGCAGTGGTGTAGTGACTGCAAGGTTTCAAACTTCTGTTCAGAGCCTTCGTCATCAACGTCGAGATCTCCACCAATCGACTTACCCGTACCTCTCAGAAGATCGGGACTCATCCTACTATCATATATCGTGTAAACGCAGTAGTTTCAAGAGCATAACCCAGAAAGGACAGCGAGAGATCAGTTTAGCTCATAATTGATCTAACCATGTCTAACAAGGTTCGGTTTCTTTTCTCAAACATGTCATTCCATTGAGGCGTTCCAAGCGGAGTTAATTTTGGAACAATTCCACATTGTTTCAGATGATCAATGAATTCGAGGCCCAAATATTAGCCTCGATAATTGGATAACAGAAATTTAATTGCCTTGCCTAGTTGCTTCTGTACTTCATTCTGAAATTCTTTGAACTATTCTATTGATTCTGACGTATGCCTCATTAGGTAGATGTTTCTATATCTACTAAAGCCATCGGTAAAAGTAATGAAATACTAAAAACCACATCTGCCTACGGAGCTCATTGGTCCTCAAACATCAGTATGTACAAGTTCCAACAAGTCACTCGCCCTCTCACTCTGATCAGTGAAAGGTGCTTTAGTCATTTTCTCATGTAAACATGAGTCACACATGTCAAATAATTCAAAATCAAATGAGCTGAGTGTGACACCCCTAGTGTCATTATAGCAACTACAGTGTATCTACAGTACCCTCCCATGAATCTATAGTGTTTGTGGAATATAAACCTAATTTAGTTTGAAATTCAAATTCAAAGTCTTTCTTCTTAATTTTCAAACCGAGTCAAAAGGCACTTATATAGAAACATAGAATTTTGGCATACAAGTATGGCCATCTAAATTTATATTCCTGAAGATTAAGGCATGCTAGAATTTTGTGGAAATTACCAATTTTTTTCCAAAGAAGTTTGAGCCCCAAATAAATTCAGCCCAAATTCAAACTCAGTTTGCATCCTGAAATTCTAATTCACATTCTGTTTGGAATTTGAACATCTTCGCAAAAGGAAAGTTGTTCCTCATGACTCAAACTATTATGTTGCAAAGATTGGTAAATTTTGGAGCAAACAAATGTTCGATTTTGTATTTTACAATCTTGAGGCAGTTTGAATAAATAGAAAAAGTATTTACATTGATGGAAACGGAACGGCCTAGTGCTATGGTGTGACACGGTCATTTTAAATGACCGTGGCCCCATGCGTCAGCGGCACACACACCACACGCATGTAGAAGCAGGGCGCCACCTGGCACGCATGGCTACCGCCGGACCACGTTGTCGGCGCCTGTTGGCTCGGGCCCACGACGGTGTGGCCGACCCGCAACCTCCCCTCTGCCTATAAAAGGGCCTCAACCCGGCGGTGAAATCCCCTTTTCCTTCTTTTCTTTGCCACAAAACCAATCTTCAACCCGCCTAATCTCGCCGCTGGCTAGCCATTGCTTCGACCGACTGTTTCTCGATTCCCTCCACCTAGAGCTACGCCAAAGTTCGCCGGTGCCTTTGCTCCGCTTTTCATGGCTCAACCTCGCCTCCTCCGACCTCCACGACAGATCACACTGCCGCCTTCTACCACTCAATGGTGAGCTCCCGCCTCCGCGCCGCTCATCGCCGGTAGCTTGCTCAAGCTGTGACCTAATGTCCTCTACCTCCCCGTGCAACTAAGGAACTCCACCGAGGAGCGTTTCTTCAACCCCGTGCCAAATGTATTCCTTGACACCGCCTTCGTCTGCCACTCCGAACACCTCACCGATGGGGAATCCCTTCCCAGCCCTCCCTTCAAGCTCCATGTGTAGCGGCGCATAGGCCAAGGTCCCTAGTACATTTCCCCTCCAACCATGCCAAGTTTCCGCCATCGATGGGCCGTCGACCACCGCACCAAGGTGTGCGCTCTGGCTATGCGGGCCATAGGTGACCACGCGCAGCGCGTGAACTGGTAGTGCCCGGGCGGCATGGGCTGCCAAAAGGCCTGTGAATGGGCTTGGCCAGTTGGGCCTGGCCTGGTTAGCACTGAGGCTTTGGGCCATACCATGGCATGAATGAATAGTGCCATTTTCCATTTTTCCAATGGAATTTTCAATAGAATTCAAATTCAAATCTGTTTCGGTTCAAATTATTTGAATTCAAGTAGTTTATCTGAAATAAATTTATTTATTCATTCCTTTATATTTAATCCATAGGCTTTGATAACTCAACTTATATTAATATTTAAATATCTAGAAGCCCAAAAATTATGAAACTTGAACCCAAATTTTAATCTGAACTTGTACATCATGGCAAATATGCTTTCATTTCCTGTTCATGAGAATTAGCTATGCCAATGGCTTCCTTTCACCATGTTTAAGTTGAGGCCTTAAGTATTTTAGCGAAGAAATTTTGTCATGACCATCTTTTGACATGAAACCTTGTACAAGCCTTTTTGAACCTAGAGAACACCCTTATGCCATGTCATTAGTGGTCTTTGGGATGGTTTACCCTCCCTTACCTTTTATGCTTAGTGATGGTTGACTCATAGGATTTAATGAAGGAAATTGCCCAAACTACTTCTTAAGTACTCTAAAAGTATGAGAGTTGTGTTGTTAGCTTAGCTTGCTTACTCTTTGTTGATTTCCGTTAACATTCTTGCATAACATGCCATACAGGATCTAACAATGCTCTTGAGCAAGAAGCACTTGGGTGGACAACATTCGCCAAGTTTCATTGAAGCTACCTTTTCCCCCTTGACCAAGGCAAGCACCAATCATACTCCTTCATAGGCTTTTTGCTTTGAATACTTTACTTTATGTTCATGCTTGTGTACTTAAGTATAGGAGTTCTATGGAACCATAGTTGCATTATGGCACTCCCTTCCAAGTTACCATGTTTACCCCCCTGAAAGGAAAAGTAACAATAGTATGGATATGCTTAGTAATGTAGGCTATTGGTAGAAGACGAGTGGCCAGAAACCACTCATGATAGGGCCCCTTCTCGCAATGGTTGTTCTATGTGGATATTGTTTTATATTCAAAATGTGGCATGAATTGAGGCAAGGTGGGACATCTAGGGGAAAGTGGAGAATACTGGATGCGACGGTCGTGAGTGCTCTATTTTCATGTTCTGAGCTCCGAAGCTGGTAGCCTCAGCTTGTGTTGATTAAGGACCACATCGGTTGGTCCCTGAGGAACAAGCATCAATTATGTACTAGCGCATGCGGGATTGATGGGGTCTCATAAACTTATTAGCTTCAATGATCACCGAGTTGGATGATACCTATCATACCTACAGGATGTACATGGGATAGTGTGTGGGCCACCAAGGGATGCCTGTCGAGGTATCACGTGGAAGAGATGCACTACGGTAACTTGGGCCCAGCTTGACTCTTTGATCATCATCGGAAACTGTTGTCCCACGTGGGGTCTTCATGACTGTACGTGTGTCGTGTTGTTAGGCTATCCCTTGCAAGGTGTAAATTGGTCTGAATCTCTGTGACATTCTCGGAAATGGGTGATGGCTAGATCACTGTGTTCAAACATAATAATTCAACATTCGTTTTGTTAATCTTGTTTATGAGGATGATGTTGACTACTTCATAGTCATGGCCTGATAATAATGAAATATTGATTGAGTACTTTTGCATGTTTAGCTTAGGTTGCAAACCTATGTATGCCAATCACTTTAACTTGGATAAAAACATGTTTAATAGTAATCAAAGGTAGATGCTTTCAGCTTATGAGTCTTTATTTCACTTGAAGCCTTGCATGTCTAGATCGTGGCTACTTGGTCACAACGGGCCAGTCTTGCTGAGCATAGTCGCTCAAGCTTTTCTCTTGTATATCTCTTATGTGCTGGTGAGAATCCTTCCCCTTTCGATGATGCAGATAAGGGTTGTCAGCGGGAGGTACATACTGACAAGGACTAGACTCCGTACTGGGACCCATCCCAAGAGTAGAGAGGTTGAGGAAGGCATCCCCCTCTAGGGCGAGCTGGATGTACTTGACATTGAGAGAAATTGCTTCTGCTAAACTCTGTTCTATCTTTTGAAGCACCTTTTGGGTTGCATCTTTTGTAAAACATGACCCTAATGTGTAATAACTTTACCTAAGCTTAATATATGGGATTGTATGCTTGTGTGATGTCTTATGCATTCTTGCTTCGTTGAGAATCACCTGATTTGATCTTGGGTGGCAAACCCCTCATTTCTGAAGTGGTTATATCACACTGAGCAAACCATCCTTATGAAGGATCTCATTTATATGACCTAAGCGACAATGCCAAATAAAAGTGGGATTCAAATCATTCAATCGAGCCCTTTTCGTATTAATGTTACATACAGACTTATCCTCAAGATCAAGAACATATAATCCATTCACCAAAGGACAATGAGTATAGAAAATGCCATTATAATCAATTGAACAATGCTTGGTCTTTATTATAATCTGATAACCATCAACTTCGTCAAAACATGAATAAGAGATAATGTTCTTACATAAACCAGGAATGCAATATCAATTATTTAATTCCAAAACTAATCTTGAAGGTAACTATCGGGGTCTAGTATCCTGGGTACCGTGGGCCGTCGGGGTCCAGCAGCAAACGGCTAGGGAACCATACACCCCGTACCAGATATGGCCTACCACTCTTGACAGAAGTGGAGGAGCCCCGAACCTAAAAAGAACTGAACCCCAGAGCAATCCACACTATCTCTCTTTCTCATTACAGTAGACGTGGGTAGGCAGGATTTCACCATCTATCTGTCTGACTCGCCTCCCTCCCCAACCCAGGACTAGCATGGGCATCCAGTCAGTCCATCCAGCGCCCTCTAGTATCGTGTAGATTTTACCAAGCGTCGGGGTCTCAGGAAGCAGCTTTTGAGCAATTTTTGCATATTTGAGAAAAGGATGTACACAAAATTTGGGACCCACCCAGTGCTACAATAGGCCAGTTTTAGACCGCAACCGCATCTGGCGCCCGTTTAGTCAGCACTGCCTCTGTCCCAACTGTACCACCCCACCTATTGTTGCTGAACCTCGACCGCAGCCATTTTGCCACCGCCCGTGGTTTCCGACCGCGCCGCCCCACCTGCACATCCATGGTTTCAGCACAACCTTATCCTCTGTGAGGCCATCGTTGAAGCGAAGTAAGCATTCTCCTCTTCATGCTCTTGGTCCTCTACTCACTCTGCCCCTCATCCTGCACCCCTCGATGCCGCTGCTGGCACATGTTTCCTCCGCCGTCCTCTTTGCCATGTGGAGGGTCAAGTGGAGGGTCATCCCCATGGTCATTACACTGTGCACCACCGGGCTCCTTCCACCTCCGCGGATGGCTCCCATCATCGATCCCTCAAGCCATAGAATTGCCTAGTGTCCACCACCTCAAGCACACCTCCGACGCCTGGACCTCTCCGGCCCGTCAATCACCACGGAAGACCACCGGACTGTGCCATCCCCACTGATCAATTTCCGCCGCCATGGTGCACCCTTATCTAGGGAGCTCCCGGCCCATTTCTACCCTCAAATTAGTTCCCCGCCGCACCCTACCGCTCTAGCGCCACTGGCCGATCCCCCTCACCGCTAGCGATGGCCGGATTGGCCAGCCACCGTTGCCCCAACGCCATATTGTGCCCTCCCCTGTCTCGATGGAGACCCGTGAGGGTTTGATTCCCAATCTTTTGGTGGAGACGGAAGATAACTCGATTGGAGAGCAGAGTCAATGTTCACAGCCCGACTACAACCGTCTAGAGACGTTCTGCCTTAGCAACCGATAGACCAACTTCTGTAGTCGACGTGGTCTTGTGGAGCATGACAACCCAGCCATGAGAGCACCTATCCTACAAGAAAATGAAGAACTAGCAAGAACAACTAGAACAAGCACTGAATTGTGAGATGAATATGAAGTTGACTGGCTGAAAACACAATAAGGATGGGGTTCTAGAAATAGGAGATGGGTAGTTTAGCCAACAACGCGTCGCTGGAGGTATATGAGAGGGTGGAGAACAACCAAAGGGGTGCTGGGGTCATGTTCCAACCCTAGGATGCGCACCTATTGGGCTCAACTCGATACATAGCCCAACAAGCCAAAATATGGCAAGACAACACCCTGACAGATTCTATACACCTCATTGTCTCAATGTTTCCCATGGATTAGGAAGGTGTTTGGATGTGAGACTAGATCCATTGGAAAGTTTATCCTCTTATCTTTCTATCTATATAAAGAACGTCTAAAACTGAGTCTCTATGTGATCTCGGTGATGATTTTGGTGCGGACTATTCCTGGAATCCGAATCAACCTGTCCAAATCATATTAGACTTGGCCTTCTTGTTTCCTTATACAACAAGTAACATGGTGACCTACTAGAAGCGTAGGGAGCACTTGTATTTGGTCCCCAATCCAGTTGTTTTATAATCCATCCTTTCCATGCATGATCCACATGTTCTTTGATCCATGTAACTACTTCTGTAAATGACATTGCATGATCCACGCCTTCTTTGGTCCATCTAAGTACTTCTGTAAATGACATTGAACACATATCATGGTGTAGCGTCCATTCATCACATGTATTAAATATAATGATGCTAAAGAATAGTTTCACCTTTGGATCATGAGCCACTACTATGGGTGTATCCATATTGGTGATGTCCTCATCATTCTCCCTTTCTTGCATTGGAGTCGTCCTCAACTCAAACATGTATTCAACATTCTCTCCTTGTTTTTGAGTCATCCTCGACTCAAATACATCTTCGGCAAGTGTAAACTTAATATGCAAGCACTCTATCCCCTGCTCCCCTTCATGGCTACAAACCGTCCTCGGTTTTGCATCATTGTTACTATTCAAAAGTAGTGCTTTCCCAAATATGTTTGAGCACAAGTCTGGAATGTCCACCGAAGCACATTACAGCAAGTAGGGCTCCCCTTCTTGAAAATTGACCTACAATGTATGATCAATAGGAGAGAAACTAGATATGATGTTGTTAGCTTCAATGTAGGTTACTTTTTTATCACTTCAGGGCACCATAAAAGATGTTGTCAAATCTGAACAAATATATACCTTCTGCACAATGTAGCTATTGTTATTATCATGTAAACCAAGTGCATGAAAAGTATAATAATCAAGATATAGCAAACTAGATTTCTGAAATAATTCATTCTCCAAACTATTCAGGTCACAAACAAAATCAAAT
>VSTD030002506.1:0-11764 GCA_008808055.3 Sporobolus alterniflorus
CCATGTCCTGATTGATGGTGGGGCAGCCTCAACCTCATTAGTCTCGCGGCTTTCCAGAAGTTATAGATTCTCATGTCCAGGCTTCCCCTTCATGCCCATTTTTGGGTGTGGGCTCGGCCTCCATCATTCCGCGCGGTAGCATCTCCCACATGGTCGCATTCAGGATGCCTGAGAACTACCGCATGGAGAGTGTGTCTTTGACGTCACGGAGGTCAACCTCCCCTTCAGCACCATCATTCGCAGACCGGCCCTGTACCAATTCATGGTCATCGCAAACTACGAGTACCTGGTCCTGAAGATGTCGTTGCCCAATGACATCATCAAGATCCGTGAAGACCGCACTGCCAGCATTTCCACGCCGGAGAAGCTCCAGGTGCTAGCGTTGACCCACGAGACTATCGCTGGCCAAGGGGCGCCAGACCAGGCACCATCGAGCTCATGCCAACACGTCTCATCTTCTGCACCCTGCGTGCAGCCCTCAGACAGTGAGGATGTTCCTGTGAAGATCGTCCAAATTGGTGTGGATGCCGCCCAAACCACCTGCATCACAAGGAATCTGAGCGACAAATAGGAACTCACGCTCATCAAATTCCTCTAGGATAATGTTGACATGTTTGCCTGGCAACCGTCGTGGATGCCCAGGATCCCTGTGGAGGTTATTAAGCACCATCTGAAGATCTACCCTGACGCCAGGCCGGTGCAGTAGAAGCTCCAGAAGCAATCCGTTGAGCAGCAAAACTTCATCTATGAAGAAATCAAGAAGCTGCTTGACGCTGGCTTCATATGGGAGGTCCACCACCCGCGGTGGATGGCCAACCCTGTTGTCGTCCCCAAGGCCGGTGAGAAAATTCAGATGTGCATTGACTACACTAGTCTCAACAAGGCATGCCTCAAAGATCCTTTCCCTCTTCCATGAATAGATCAAATCATGGATTCTACCTCTGACTGTGATCTACTGTGCTTCCTAGATGCTTATTTTGGCTTTCATCAAATACCTATGTCTAGAGAAGATGAAGAATATACCACATTTATAACAGTAGATGGCCTCTTTTGCTATATCTCCTTGCCTTATGGTCTTAAGAATGTTCTATCTACTTTTGTGTGTGCAACATATAAAACATTTGGGGACCTAATTAGAGACTTAGTTGAGGTGTATGTTGATGACATCATTGTCAAGATCAAATCGCACTCATCTCTGCTGGACAATCTTGTTAGTCTTTGACAGGTTGCGTTCAATGTGCACGATGTTGAACCCGGACAAGTGTGTGTTAGGGGTCTCTGCTGGAAAGCTACTCGACTTCTTGGTTTTGCACCGGGGAATCGAGGCCAACCCAGAGAAGATAAAGGCAATCGAAGTGATGCGGCCACCAGCCTGCATCAAGGATGTCTAGAAGCTCACGGGATGCTTGGCCATGCTCAACTGGTTTATCTCTAGACTGGCAGAGCGGGCTCTCCCGTTCTTCAAGTTGCTGCAGAAGTCTGGACTCATTGTGTGAACCAAGGAAGCAAATGAGGCATTCCAGGAGTTGAAGCAGTACCCGATGTCACTGCCAATCATGGTGACTCCAGAGCCCGGTGAGCCTCTGCTGCTTTACATCGTGGCTATAGCTGAAGTCATAAGCATGGTGCTGGTTGCAGAGGAACCAAAACCAAAGCAACCTCAAACACTGAAGGGAGCCCCTACAACCGGATCTGGGTCCTAGGACCCAGACCCTGCAGAAGGGTCACGTGATCAGGAGGCATCTGGGTCCCAGCAATCGGAGCCCACCCTGAGCCCCGAACCCCAAATCGGGTCTCAGCTCTCGAAGGTGCCCTCGGGTCCCGAGGACCAAGAGGCTTCTGGGTCCCAGATCCCAGAGCCCACTTTGGGTCCCGACAGCCAGCACACCACTGGGTCCCAGCCCCCGGAGGTTCCCTCGTGTCCTGGGGGCCAGGAGCCCCAGGCTCCCGAGCCAATGGAGATCGATCCACCAGACCCCTCAGGGAGGGACCAGATCATACAGTGACCGGTCTACTATATTAGTTAGGTCCTCCATGATGCCAAGATAAGATATCTAGAGGTGAATAAATTGCTTTACG
Source organism: Sporobolus alterniflorus (assembly GCA_008808055.3). NCBI lineage: Eukaryota > Viridiplantae > Streptophyta > Magnoliopsida > Poales > Poaceae > Sporobolus > Sporobolus alterniflorus. Next base: position 2,080 of record VSTD030002506.1, read on the forward strand.
CAGTCGTCATTGCATCAAGGAAGCTGTGCCATTACTTCCAAGCTCACAAGATTTCAGTGGTGACTTCATACTCGCTGAAAGTCGTGCTCCACAACCCTAATGCAATTGGAAACATTGCTAAGTGGGCAGCAAAACTAGCTGAGTTTGAGCTAGATTTCTTGCCACATCATGCGGTTAAAAGTCAGGTGCTAGCTGACTTCGTGGCAGACTGGACACCACCACCGTGCCATCCAGGGGGCCCTGGTGATGCCGAGACGGAGGTCAATGCTCCAGTCTTCACCGAGCCTCACTGGGCACTCTTCTTTGATGGCTCCTCACGCAAGCAGGGTGCCACGGCAGGGGTCCTGCTCCTCACTCCTGATGGGGAGCAGTTCAGGTACATAGTGCATCTCGACTTCAAGGCAACCAACAACATGGCAGAGTTCGAGGGCCTCATATTCGGGCTAAGTACCGCACTATCTCTTGGGGTCCGGCAGCTGCTAGTGGAAGGTGATTACCAGTTGATCATCAAGCAAGTCAAGGGTGAATGAGCTGCAACGATCCACAGTTGATCACCTACCTGCTCCATGCACAAAAGCTGGAAAAGGACTTTGAGGTCCTGGACCTGCAACATATATCCCGTGCCAACAATGCAGTCACCGATGCGCTATTAACAAAGGCCTCCACGTGGGCTCCCATGCTTGAAGGAGTCTTTGAGCAGTGACTGGGTGAAGGGGGTGAGACCAGCACCTCGATATCGGATGCTCAGGCCAATCCCAACGCATGGATCACAGAGATTCAGAACTACCTGAAAAACAACATCCTTCCTGATGAACATGTATCCGCTGAGCAGATCGTTCATGTGGCTAAGAGATACACGTTGGTAGAAGGGGATCTCTATCTGCGTGGTGCCAACGGCGTCCTAATGTAGTGCATAACCTAGGAAGAAGGTTGTGAGCTGCTTGTAGAGATCCATGGAGGTGAGTGCAAAAACCATGCTTCATCTCGCACGCTGGTCGTTAAAGCCTTTCGGCATGGCTTCTACTGGCCTACAACCCTTCAGGATGCCATCGAGCTGGTAAAGAGATGTGAGATGTGCCAGTTTCTTACCAAGCGCATCCACACACTGGTGCAGACGCTGCAAATGATCCCGGCCTCATGGCCATTTGCCGTGTGTGGGCTAGACATCATGGACCTGTTCTCTAGGGCCATCGGAGCCATCGGAGGATTTTGGTATCTGTACATCACCATCCACAAGTTCACAAAGTGGTCAGAAGCAACCCCTGTGGTCAAGATCATTAAGCAATCTGCATTCAAGTTTATCAAATCCATTGTCTGCAGGTTTGGGTCCTGAACAGGATCATCACCGACAATGGGTCCCAGTTCACCAACAGCGCATTTCAAGGATACTGTGAGGATCTTGGCATCTAAATCTGCTATGTGTCCATTGCTCATCCAAAGAGTAATGGACATGTCGAGAGAGCCAATGCTGAAATCCTCAAGGGCCTCAAGATGCGCACCTATGACTGCTTGAAGAAGCATGGTGCCAAGTGGATTAACGAGCTTCCGTGCGCACTGTGGGTCAATCGGACATCTTCAAGTTGGGCCATAGGGGAGACGTCTTTCTTCTTGGTGTATGGGGCTGAAGCTATTATCCCCCAGAAATCACCATGGTCTCCACCATGTTCAAGCTTACGATGAAGCCACGGAGGACCGGCTCTGGCGTGATGATGTTGACCTTGTCGATGAAAGAAGATGGCAAGCAACTCTCTGAAATGCATGGTATCGTCAGGTGCCCCAGCGCTACCACCAGTGATTTATGAATAGTAGGCAGCTCCAGGTGGACGATCTGGTGCTCCGACGTATACTTTCCCTTGAAGGCTTGCACAAGCTCTTCCCCCTTGCTGGGAGGGTCCTTTCTGGGTGACATAAGTTTATCAGCTTGGATGCGTCTGCCTGGCTGAGGAGGATGGAACACTACTGCCAAATCCTTGGAACATAGAGCACCTTCGTAAGTTTTATCCTTAGTACAACAGTGAAACGTTTTTTCCTGAATAGATTGTCATAGCGTCTAGAAGCAGTGCTTGAAGCAACTAAACTCTGGCGGGACCTGCTTCCCTTGTCATCCAGAGTGGGTCGTTGCCTTCCTGTGTCAGCCTGTTTTCTCCTATGTAATATCATGTTATGGAAAGTTTCAGCATCACCCTGTTCGTGATTCTATTCATAAATTATGCTTCAGTTTATTTATGTTTTTGCATTTCTTAACCCTCACTTTTCTCTATTTCATCTCTTGTCCAAGTTGTGCAACCTTATCGCAGGTGGGTCTGTTTGAGGTACCTGTGACCTACCTAGGGTCCCTTGGTTATTTTCCTACTTTGGGTCCCGTGTTGCCAGATGGCCACCCCTCAGAAAGGCTATTGCTAATGGGGGGTCCGGTGTGTGTAGCCTGCTTAGCCTGGTCCTGTACCTTAAGCATGCACACTCCACCTCCCATATGTTGCCGACTGATTACTGGGGGCCCGGATGCCGCACCCCCCTGAACAGGTCTATAACCATAACCTGGATAGTATCACACTAAATTACCCATGCCCCGTAAGCCGACTAAGGGTCGTCAGCCAAAGCAGGACCAGGTGCAGAGAAGTGGGACCCATGAGCAGTATTACTCTTTGTCTATCATACCCATGCAGGTTTACATCACACCCTTCAAATCTCGGATGGGCACTGGGGGTCCCTGGGGCCCCGTCATCGATGCTTTTTACGTTGATGGTGGGCGCTCCTGAATTTCAATTAGCACCCGTCAGGGGGCCTACCGTCAACGTTTTTGGCGTTGATGGTGGGCGCTCTTGGATTCTTCAGCAGCACCTCCTAGGGGGCCCACCATTGCCGTTTTCTATGTTGATGGTGGGCACTCCCGGATATCCATCAGCACCCGTCAAGGAGCCTACCATCGATGTTTTCTACCATTGATGGTGGGCACTCCCGGATTCTCCGACAGCACCTCCCAAGGGGCCCACCGTCAACGTTTTCTAGTGTTGATGGTGGGCGCTCCCAGATTCTTCGGCAGCATCTCTCAGGGGGGGCCGTCGTCGATGTTTTCTAGCGTTGATGGTGGGCGCTCCCGGATTCTCTGTCAGCATCTCCTAGGGAGTCCGCCATCGTCATTTTCTAGCGTTGATGGTGAGCGCTGCTGGATTCTCCGGCAGCACCTCCCAGGGGGGCGCCATCGATGTTTTCTAGTGTTGATGGTGGGCGCTCCCGGATTCTCTGGCAGCACCTCCCAGGGGCCCCATTGTAGACATTTTCTAGCGTTGATGCTGGGCACTCCCAGATTCTCTGGCAGCACCTCCCAGGGGGGCACCGTCGATGTTTCTAAGCATTGATGGTGGACGCTCTCAGATTCTCTGACATTGCCTCCCAGGGGGCCCACCGTTGACATTCTGCACTAAGTGATAGTTGTTCCCAGACTTCTGGCAGTGCGTCTCAGGGGAGACACTACGGTGCATACTACCGTTACGACGCATGCAACGAGCAGGATGTTTTTTCCGTAGAGTTTTTTTATGTCCTTGCGCTGCTAATGACCCAGAGAATACAACTGCGACAAGATCACAACAAGCAACACAAGTAACTCCAAAGTTATTTACAACGCAAGAGTCTTGGCTAAAAAGAAAAGCTGGTATGGGAACCCTATGCGTCTTCCGGTTGGTGCTAGAATCGTGCAGCTACGGCCTTGGCAACCTCCTCGATGCCACTGCTGGCTGCATCCTCTGTCCCTGCAACTGGTCCAAGCTTAACCGGATCTAGGGAGACAACAGGGTCCCGGCTCTAGAAACAGGTCATCACGTGCTCCGTCACCTACTCCCCTAGGGTGCAACCCTCGGCCTCCAGCTGGTCATAGACGACCTCCTCTAGCTTCGTCATCTTCGCCCCCGCGGAGTCAAGCAGTGGGAGCGTTGTGCTGACCTCCTGTACTGGTTCCTCAGAGCGGACTAGGCTAAAGCCAAGGGGCACCAGTGCGGTCTCGGTCTGGCCTAGAAAGTCTCAGACTTTCTACGCTTCAACGGCCTGAGCCGCCTGCAACTGCTCTAGCCTTTTCTGCGTGGCTGCCAGCTCCTGGGGTAGCGTCGCGAGTAGCTATTTCTCTCTGTCAGCCAGCTCCCTTTCCCTGAAGGCCAGGTGGTTGGCTTTGAGGTCAACGGCTAGCTCACGGGCAAGGACCTCCGCGCGTAGGTGTGCCAAGCTCATATGGTTCACCTCTACGGCGGCTTTGCGAGTGTCGAGGTCATCCTCGTGAGACGAGAGCTCGCTGTGCTCGCGGTCAAGCATGCCAGCGATCTCTTCCTCCTTTTCCTGCACCGCCTGCTTCTGCTCTACCACCGCCTCCTCTCGATGAGCAATGGCAATTGCTTGCTTGCTGATGCCCTCCTACGCCTTGATGTTGGCCTCGCCACGTGCCTCAGTCGCGACATACAGCTCTTTGGCCTCCTCAGCTTCTGGGCATTGGCATCGAGCAGGTCAATGGCAGCTCACTATTGAGCGAGCAGGCGCGCCACCTCATCTAGCTACTCTCGCTTTGCTGCTGCCTTCTCCCTCTCGGAGGTGGTATGCTCCTTGAGTAGGGAAACCTACTTCAAGAGACACTGCATCATCGTTACCATCGTCAAAGTTGTTGGGTCCTGCCACAGTCGTGGCCTCCTCAGTTGCCTGCACCGCCGCGGCCTCCTCCGAGGTCTTCTTTTCTGTTGTGGTCTCCTCAGTCGCCTTCGCTGTCGCTACCTTCTTTGCCATTGCGGCCTCCTCAGCCACTTTTGCTGCCTCGACCTCCTCCGTAGCCTTCTTTACCGCCGTGGCCTCCTCAACCACCTTCACCGCTGCGACATCCTCCGTGGCCTTCTTCTGCGTAGCAGCCTCCTTGGCCACTGCTGCATCCACTGCCATCTTGGCAGCTGTGATCACCGTTGCTGCGGCCTCCTTAACTGTTGTGACGGATCCACTGCCACCGGACCCACCTGGCATCATCGATGCCACTGCCTTCGGGATCGACTGTGTTGTGGGAGGCTGCTTCAGAGCCTACTGCCCCGGAAGTGAGACCGCATCAGTCGTGGACCCATTGCTACGAACCTGCCTCATGCTCCTCACAAGAGGGGCCATGTCCTCGGACGATGTCTCGGTGTCGCTATATGCTTTGGAAGCCGGCTCAGACGGCTCTATCTTCTCCTTCCCCTTGCCAAGGCTCGTGGTGGTGTCAGCACTCCCCCGACCGGCGGCATCATCCGTCTCGAGAATGTGCACGCCATGGGACTGATCACCCCTCTGCCGCATTACAATGTCGATGTCGTCTAGCATTGGCATCACCTTCAGCACTAGTGACAACATTGTGCCATGGAAGAAGGGTCAGTGCTCAGCTTCGACAGCATTGTGTCCAGCACCCTCAGCTCCAGGTCCATTCCAAGGTCATGCTCCAGTTGTGTGGCATCATTCTCCTCGGTGTACGGCCACGCCGGACGGGCGCGCTCCTGGAGAGGGGCGATGTGCTTTGACAAGAAGTCATGCAGCACTATCATCGACGTCAAGCCATTCTCAGCCAAGAACTGGATCCTCTCCAGCACAGGGTTGTAAGCCCACCGTAGGTCTGGGACCTTCTCCCAGTCGAAGCGGTGAGCCATCGGCGCCATGGTCGGCAGCACCAGTCGGTCGTGGGCGTCTGCTTGCATGATCACCCAATCCTCCTTCCAGCAATCCCACTTGCCGAGGCTAAGGGCGGCTATGCACACAGATGGACCCTTGGTCTGGTGCTGGAAGTAGTAGCCGCCAAGGGGGACTGGGTTCCGCTTGGAAGAGTGTAGCACGTGGAAGCGCCAGAACAGGCGCATTGACGGTCGCACGCACACGTACATCTCACAGAGGTGCATGAAGATCGCCACCAGTGTGACGGAGTGCGGCGATAAATGCTGGAGTTGAAGGCCGTAGAACTCCAGAAGCGTGAAAAGGAAAGAGGAGAAAGGGAGCACGAGCCCGGACAAGGCGTACGAAGCAAAGTAGATGAATTCACCGGACCGCATGCCGGTGAGCGGAGCAACCCCACGTCGCATCTTCCCATCAAACCCCGGTGACTACCACCGAATCACTCACCTCAGCTTCCTGAGATCGCTCTCTATGCGGAGGACGGTGGCCGGAGTTTGGAAGGCGACAGAAGGCTCACGGGCGAAGAGAGAAGATAGGGAAGTTCGAGTGCAAGAAAGCAAGAGTGAGGATGCATGAATTTGCCAGCCAGATTTCCCCTTCTTTACCCACTCCCACGACGATTGGGGAAAACATCATGCACGACACATGGTGTCCGCACCCCCGCGTGATCTACACCGACAATGACAGGGGGGCCTGGGGCCTGCCTGCCAATCAGCATGGGTCAACCCATCCGTAAACCAAGGAGGGGAGGGGAGGTGCCTCACGAACATTACGTGCAGCACGCGACAGTCACATCATTTTGGGAACCGTGGCAGTGATTGCCTCAGCACCCATGACGCACGCTGCACCGTAACTACCCACTGTCACCTTGGAACCGTCACCGTGATGTTTCATCAGCCACGATGCATCAACCAGGTGCACTACTGCTCCAACCGCCAAGATGAAATATCAGAAAAGTTGTGTGGGGAAAAAGGATGTTGGCCCCACCTGTGGGTTCACTGGCTCCCCCGAGGTGGGCCCAGAGGTCATTGTCGGTACCCTGCAGACCGGGTACCCCCACGTATAAGCTTCAAGTCAAGACAAAGAGCGGGGTGTGCAGCCACTCACCGCCACATATCCCGCAGCACCGGAACCTGCCTCCCAACCGAGGTGGGCTTCAAGACTGCCACGTGTATAGCGGCTCCGGAGTCTGCCTCCCTGATAGGGAGGGCTCCGGTGCCACCACGTGTATCGTGGCTCCAGACCCGTTGGGAGGGCTCTGGCGCACCCGTGTCATGTGGCTCCGCATTCTACCTCCCTGCGGGGAGGGCTTTGAGCTGCCACGCGTCCTGCGGTCCCCTGTGAGCCACGAGTTTCAAGCATTATGAAAAGCCTAGCAGGTCTATCTGTGCGGCAAGGCTCACCTGTTCCCAACACACGCGCACACGTTTCAAAGACGCTTGATGCCATTGCCATCATGGGCCTGCAAGACGTTCGGGCAGGCACCATAGCCAGTGCCTGCAAGACGTGCGAACAGACGACTACAATGCGGCTACAGTGCAGCACCAGCACTGTTGACCACTCTCCTAGCACCGCTACAGTGCAGGGCGACCGAACAGCACGGCACCACGCTGCTAGCCAAGGGTGGCATGACAGGAGGATAAGACAAGGAGTGTCCCACGTTGTTGAGGACATCATTTGCTACTTCTAACCAGTAGTGCCCTGCTATATAGAGATCCAACCACCCTGGGGCCACCTGTCAGACCTTGGGTCATAATGTAACCACAATGACCTTGATATATAAAATGCTGGACGGATGACACGAGAAATCAAGTTAAACTCAGCCTTAAATAGTGCCACACATACAACAATACAATTCTCTCTCGTGGACATAGGGTATTACGCTCTGACGGTCCGAACTACATAAACCACCGTGTTCATCTTGTTCGAGCGTACTGGAGGCTTAGTCCATCCAACAACGAACTTCCGCGGGCTGCACTTATAGTAGTTTTGAGAAAAGTGTCGTAAACCACTTTGACAAATGTGGATTCCACTCAAGTGGACCACAAAACTGATATTTTTACTTTTCTTATGTACCAGAGAAACTCCTACTCTCTCTGTGTATGAAAGTATATCTACTAACATCAATTTTATGATCTAATGACATACATTCCGAATCAACAAAGATTTTGGGAGTAATCATTGGTCAAAGGCTTGACCTAGCTATAGTGCATTGACGAAATATCTCTACTACTATCTTCAACAGAGGGAGTAATTATTAAGTAAAGAGCCAGTAGACATTAGGCAACAAAATGAGGGTATCGCGAATGTATAAGAATAAAAATAAAGAAAATTATAATTTGTCATCTGCAGGTACTTTTCCTGTTGGAATGCTAAATTCTAGCATATTTGTGAAATTTTGAGATTTAGTTCAGACTTGCTATGGGTCCGGCTTGGAGATGTCTAGGAAAACCACAGATAAGTGTCGGCATCGATCGAGGGTAAAATTCAACAGCAGGAAGCAACAGTGACGTTCCTACGCCGGAAGCCTCCTATCTAATGTGCCGTCGGACTATTCCCTGAGGTTGATCATACATGCACGTATCTGTCACTCGTAGACAATAACCTGCAGGGGTCCAGATTCTAATCTTCATTGGCGGTCGTGTAGTGTATGAGGAGATATCTCCCTATCCACAGGCATGGCTTCTAGAGAAATTCTACCGGCAGTAGTACGCACAGCGATTATCATACAAGTCAGCGACAGCAACCCGACAACAAAAATTCCCCAACGTTTGAGACACACCTTTGTTCGCAAACAAAAGGCCAAAGGCCAGGCTAGAATGGTATCCCAAGGTGACATATATGGCAAACAATGAAACACAAACGCCTTGCTCGCATCATCACAGCAACAGGAAACAAGAGCAGTCATTCCACGTAGGCTCTCCCTATCTCTAGGCAGATGATATGATAGCCATTAGCTTATGGGCTTGCGCCATGAGTTGACTGACCCGCACCAGGTCAAGCAAAGCACCCACCAAAACTAGGAGCAGCCCACAAGCGGCAGTGGTGATGACGTCTGTGTACACTTCACACGAGTAGTACAATACTGCTTTTGTACTTGAGCAACATCTCCGAGAACCGAAAAAATATCCTGGCAGAACAAAGAAACAAGCCGAAAACAGGGCCGCAAAGCCAAACCATCCGCAGAAACTGCGACGCTCGCCACCCACCCAACGGACGCGGCGGCTATATATCCCCCTATCCGGCTCTCCTGTCCATCCTACGCTTACACAAACATCTTCGCTCCTTCAGTTCAGCGACAGAAGCAGCATACAGACTAGAGAGAGTTTCCTCCCGTGCCCAGGTAGCGAGTGGCACACAGCTTGAAATGGACAGCACGAGTTCCCTCGCGGACGATACCACCACCAGCGGCGCGTCCACGGACAAGCTCCGGGCGCTGGCCGCGGCAGGGCCTGCGCTGGAGCGCGTGGGCAGCGGCGCCAGCGGCGTCGTGGACGCGGCCGAGCCGGGCGCCGAGGTCAACTCGGCCGCCGTCGCGGCGATGGCCGCGGGCGTGGGCGGGAAGCTGCCGTCGTCGCGGTTCAAGGGCGTGGTGCCGCAGCCGAACGGGCGGTGGGGCGCGCAGATCTACGAGCGGCACCAGCGCGTGTGGCTCGGCACGTTCGCGGGCGAGGCCGAAGCCGCGCGCGCCTACGACGTCGCCGCGCAGCGCTTCCGCGGCCGCGACGCCGTCACCAACTTCCGCCCGCTCGCCGGCTCCGACCCGGACGCCGCCGCCGAGCAACGGTTCCTCGCGTCGCGCTCCAAGGCCGAGGTCGTCGACATGCTCCGCAAGCACACATACTTGGAAGAGCTCGCGCAGAACCGCCGCGCCTTCGCGTGCGCGCCCACCTCCTCCTCCTCCCTCCTCGGCAACCACCACCACCACTCCTCGTCACCGCGGCCCACGCCGGCCGCGGCGCGGGAGCACCTCTTCGACAAGACGGTGACGCCCAGCGACGTGGGCAAGCTCAACCGGCTGGTG
>VSTD030002507.1:0-11764 GCA_008808055.3 Sporobolus alterniflorus
TTCTAGCGGGGGGGGGGGAGCTGGTGTACTCTTTTGGCAACTTTTTGAACCAGATTTGAAAAGGCACCCATGCCAAGTTTAGTATCACTAAGAGGAAGCCCCAGGTATTTTATGGGTAAAGAACCCATATAACAGTTAAGCATGTTGGCAATCCTTCTACTTTCTAATTCATTCATTCCAAAGCAATATGCTTCACTTTTATGATAATTAATTTTTAAGACTGGCATCCACTCAAAACAGTACAAAATGAATTTCATGTTCGTTATGGATAAATCATCCCCCTCAACCATCAAGATGGTGTCATCTACGTATTGAATGTGAGTGATCCCCTCAGGGATAAGGTGAGACAAGACCCCCTTGACTTTCCCCTATCTGGAAGCCTTCCTCATCAGGGTAGCCAGCACCTCAGCCACAAGGTTAAATAGGAAAAGGGATAGTGGGCCCCCCTGCCTCAGCCCCTGATAGGTCTTGAAGAAAGGGATTCTAGTTCCATTTATATTAATGCAGACTTTCCCACCCTGGATAGTTGCCACAGTATGCTGGACCCATTGGTGGGGAAAGCCCTTCTTTTCCATCACCTCTTGGACAAACTGTCAACTTACTTTGTCATACGCCTTTTCAAAATCAATCTTAAACAAAACCCCTCTCTTCCCTGACCTCCTCAATTCATGAAGCACCTCATGAAGGATCACCACTCCTTCCAGGATGTTTCTGCCTTTAATAAAGGCAGTATGACTATCATTGATAACCTTATCAATGACAGGGGTGGTTCTATCCATCAGCAGCTTAGGAAAGATTTTGAAATCCACATTTAAGAGGCATATAGGTATGTATTGTTTTATGGTGTTAGCATCCTTGAGTTTAGGTACCAAGGTGATGACTCCATAGTTTAGCCTTTTAAGGTCTAGTTTATTATCATTGAAGTCTCTCACCATCCTCAACAGGACCCTCCAAATTTGGCTCTAAAGTTTTTTGAAAAAGACAACAGTGAAACCATTGGGGTCCGGGGCTGAATTAGATTCCATACCCTTAATGGCATCAATCACCTCTTTATCCCCTACTCTCAGCCTCTCTTCTGGATCCCAAAAATCACACCCTAGGTGCACCCCTCTGGGATCCCCTGATCCAAAAAGTTTTTTATAGAAGGAGATTATATGTTTCTCAATACTGGACTCATCTGTGATGACCCCCTCATCAGACTCTAGAGCACATATCCTAGTTTTTCTTCTTCTGCCATTGGCACAAGCATGGAAGAAACTCGTGTTGGCATCACCTTGGAGCAACCACTTCTCACAACTCCTCTGTTGCCAATACAGTTCTTCTGCATGGTAAAGTTTTTCCAACCGAGCCTCTAGTTGATACCTTTCAGACCAGAAGCCCCCATCTACAATCTGTGACTCAGCAAGGTCATCGATCTCTTTGTCTTTTAATGATCTCAGATTTTGCTAGTTTAGCCTCCCTGGTTTTATTGGCATGCCATCCCCTAAGGTATCGCCTGGTCAGACTGAGGCAACCATGCCAAATATCCATAGAATATCATTGATCATGGAATCTAGCTGCTACCTGTCTCCAGTTTCTTTCAAAGATTTCCACAAAGTCAGGCTCCTGAAACCATTGCTCCTCAAAAGAAAAACATCTCTGTTTATTCCCAGAATTCTCTCCAGAGTCAAGGAAAATTGGCCAGTGGTCAAAACCCACCTTAGCCTTACTCCATGCAAAGCAGAGGGGGAACTTGTGTTCCCATTCAGTGGACACAAGGATTCTATCCAGATTTTCCATAACAGGATTGGTTTGTTTATTGGTCCAAGTGTATTTGGATCCACTTCTCCTGATTTCCTGTAATTGGTGAAGGTCTATAAACATGTTGAACATACTCATCAAACCAGGATTCACATTACAGTTGTTTTTGTCAGAAGCTGACCTTATTAAATTAAAGTCACCTCCAATCTGTGACATCCCCGTCCTTCAAAAGGACGGTTAGTCGCAACCAGGATCATTACAAGGTGGTATTACTGAAGTAATGACGTATAATACATCACATACAAGAATATTTACAATAAAATGGTCTGAAAATTTAAATTTATTACAATTTGAGTTTTAAATTCGATTACAAAGTTTTAAGCGGAAGATAGAGGATAACAACATTTGCGGAAGCGGGATCACTCGATGATCAAGAACGGCACCTTACCCTAGAGATGCCGACCTTAAGAACGGCTCACGCAGATAGGGAGAGAGAGAACACACCTGCAAAACAATATCAAGGCAAAGTCTGAGCAACTAAAGCTCAGCAAGACTTACCCATCAACGTGGCCATAAACAGCCGACTCCTAATATTCAAGGCTTAAAGGGAGAGCTCTATTACTAAGCCAAACTCACGCTAAGAGTGAGTCTTTACTTTCAAGTTTTAGCTCTATTCAAGTTAATTTTATTTCTTACTTTCCTGAACCAGCTATATTCAAATCATTATAATTGAAAGCTGTCAAGTAAACTAACCAAGCAAGAGTTGCAACAAGTAATTATAATAAAGCATAATCATAGACCATTAATAACATTAGTCATTAATCCAGTAAATTACTACTTGATGGCAGCCATGAACAAGCATTTACTCAGATCCGAGAGTCGCGGTGATTCGAATCGATATACACACTGCACGGGAAAACCCGATCAACATGACACGTACGCTTCTCACATCAGTCCACGTACGCCTGGCGTACGCTTCTTGTGGGCGGTCCCCGTACGTGACAACCTTTCACGAAGTCATCAACAGCGATGGACAGAGCCACTGCTCCTGAGAAAAATGGCTCCCGACACAATCCACAACACACCGGTTGACTGATCCACGGGTCCGTACCTAGTTTCTCTGCCAAGGCAGCCATTGAAGCAGTGGGGGTAAAGTCACCCTTTGTTGACGGTAGGTTACTAGGCTTACCGGGCCCATATCACCGGCATGTAATCGGTACGTTCAATACTCTCCCCGTCCTTCCCTTCCGAGCTGCCCGGTCTCCATTTTTATCCAACATTAATATCTAAAAATAATATGAGTGTTTAAGCACCTATTGCCGACACGTGGTCTTTCGACCACTTGGCGCCTACCGACACCTATGTCTACACCTAGTCATTTCTAATGATCTGTAACTATTATAGCAACGGTAACAAGGATAATCGGGAAGGAAGATCTTAATGCATCTTCGGTGCTATACAACTCCTATAAACTTAATGCACAAGCAGATATAGTATTATAATTAAAGTTTCAAACATAAAAGATAAGGACTTTGGTGGGATGCACTGGGGCTTGCCTTGATCCAATGCTAAGTTAGTATCCTCGCCACTTAACGCTTGTGAACCTCTGAACACCCGTTGGACTTGCTCCGCTCGAACTTCCATTTTCTACTCCACGGGGGTCTATCGTATATGCAGAAGATGGTCAACATTAAAATTGTGCAATGCATGGGGTGCAAAGTGCATTATGATGCATGATCATGAGTATTCTACTTGTATGAACTCCTAAAAGCTATTTTACTCATTTACCCCTAGCCTTACTATTCATTAACAATTTAACTAAGCATTAGAAATTTAATAACATGCAATTTAAGAGTCTAAACATGCTCTCTAATTTTCTGCAGGTACTAGATAGTATAAGGAAGCATTATACCAAGACTGATATTTTCCTAAGCATATTCTATTTACTATAATTTATTTATTGCAAAGACAGAAATTAAATCATATAAATTACTCTAAGCGTAAAATAATTATGGGCAATTTTGTATAATCTAATTACCATGACTTTCACATGTATGCCAAGATTCAAGATTTAAAGATGCACATATTTTTGTAATTAATTTCTTCAAGATTTGATTTAAAGGAATTTCCTATGAGGCAATAATGCACAAAAATGAATTTGGTCAAGCCTATTGCAAAGATCTTCTAAACAGGATTCTATGAAAATTTATTTTATATTTTTCTGAGTTTTATTCTATTTATTACGAATATTTGAAATTTGGTTGGATTCTAGGATTTAAATCAACTCAAAAATAAATAGAAAAGGGGAAAACCCGCGCACAGCGCTGGGCTGCCTTCCGGCCCAAGGCCATGCGCTCCGCGGGCTGGCAGGAGCCTTCGCCCGGCATGGCGCAAGGCTCGAGTGGGCCACCTCAGCCGACCTAGTCCAATGGTTGGGACGGCCTGGCTGGCCCCACACGACGACGCAGCGTGGGCGCGCTCCTACGTGATCACTGCGCCCGGGGTAGCCGGGGTGGCGCGGCCGGCGGCGGCTCAACTGCGGCATGGTGCTCATCGTGAGCATGAGGGGAGTAAGAGGGAGACGTCGGGCAACATGGGGCCAGCGGAGGCACACCATGGAGGCTTGGTGACGGTGGGGTGGTTCGGTGGCAGAAAAACGGTGGTGTCCCAGCTCTGACAGTGGCTCCAGTGATTGCCATCGGCGATGGACGACCCCTACAGCATCAGGGAGGCTAGGGGGAGGTGAGGTGCGAACCAAAAAGAGGAGAGGGAGCGGGGGCGACGCTCATCGACAAGAATGACGGCGGCAGCGGGGCTCGGTGACCATGGTGGCTTGAAAATTAGCGAGGGGTGGCGGCGGTCCGGTCACCGACGCAGACGCAGACGGGAGGTCAATGGGAGGTTGGAGTGTGTGCCCGTTGGCACGAGCGAAGGGAAACACGGGGCGCACGGTGGCTTCTCTATCGGACAAGGGAAAATAGGGGGGAGAAGGGGAGCGGAGGCGACACGATGCACTAGAGAAGAGGGAAAAGGGGAGGGCATGGGGGTCTGTCTCGGTCATGCTACACAGAGGAGGAGGGCGTGGGGGGGCTGGCGGCCGGCAAGGTGCGCGGCCAGCGGAGGCGGTGGTCAGTCGGGCGCCTGCCCTGCGAGGCAGGGGAGCGGAGGGAGGAAAGGGGGGTCCGGGCGCGTGGGCCACGGTCGGCAATAGTGGGCCGTCCTAGGGAGGAGGACGGCCGGGCCCAAAAGGAATAGGGAAGTTTCGTAATTAACCATTTTTTTAACTGACTCAAATTTGAAATGGTCCAAAAAATGCCTTCCCGAACTTGAAAACTTTCAAGTAAAATATGGACGTGAAGGAAATTAACCAAGAAACAACTTTCATTATTGAAATTTTTCAAAATTCGGTCTAGAATTTGAATTAAAAATCAGGAAAGGTTCTAGGTGTTGAAGTTGAACGAAATTGGATGAATTTGATTGAAACTCTTCAATACTTGACTAATTTGAACAAGGATCTCCTGATTAGACTTGAATGGCAATCAACTGTAGAAAGGGAGTTTGGAATTCAAATTTGGGGATTTCCTATCCTTTGCTTGAAAATTCAAATGGAAAACTAAATTTGAATTCCTTTTGGTTTACCTAGAATTTGATTAACCCACGGAGTTAATGCTTGATTAAGACGCTAATGACAGAGATTAAGGAGTTTGTAATATGAGGTGTTACACTATCACCAGAGGGAGGGTTGCATAGATGCACTTCCTAGACAGCTCTGAAATAAAGCGGGCAGATAGATCATGATGAGCAGGCCCATAAACAGTTAACATCTCCCACCTCAAATTAGTGATTCTATGTCTCAGCACCATGCTAACATAGAAATCACCAACTTTAGAATCTTCCACCTCAAAGAGATCAGTCTTGAACCCCATTAGAATCCCACCAGAATATTCCACCGTTCCCTTTTAGGCCCACTAGAATCCCCCATTGATACCAGTTAGGTCTTTGGAAGAGAACTCTTTCTTGATAGTTTCCTGGATTCCACTGCCATCAAGACCTTCAGAAATTAAATCCTTGAGTTGCCTCCTCCTAATAGGGTTACCAAACCCCCTAATGTTCCAAAACATAAATTTCATCTTTTCTTCTTTTTTGAGGCCCTAGGCTTCCCTGTCTTCCTGTCTTAGTATTGTCAGCTTCAGGTTGTGAGCTAATTCTATCAGGGAAGACCCTAGAGCTATTATCAAAGGAGTTAAGGTCAAGGCCCTCCTCATCCCTAGTCCACTCCCTGTGCTTAAGGGAATCAAGGTGAGCTTGGTAAGTTGCCTCAGCTAAGGCTGCCCTCAATGTTTCCTCTGCCTTAATGGCAGTAACCTGTTTAGCCATACCCTCTTCACTACTAGCTAATTGGACATCTAAATCCTTAGCAGTCTTGATCAACACCTCATCAGCAATGTTATTTAAAATTGCAAAAGAGTTAGGGTGATGGTTACATGTCTTCTCCAAATTTTGTAGTTGCTTTCTCTTAGCAGCCAGCTCACCAACTGGGATCCCACCATGGACCTTCAGTCTGGAGCTCTACCTAGTGGCTTGGATAGGCAGCTTTTTCTTGGATTTCCTCTTGGATCCCTTGCTAATCTCCCATTCTTCCTACAGGTTAGCATCATCCAAGTCAACTTCCCCACTTAATAGATTGTCCATGTCATCTGCGTTGCTATCAGCTTCAGGGGGAACATTTAGCACACATATGGAGAGGTAGCCACCATCATCCATTTCCAAGACCTTTGCCATCTGTATCAGATCCCCTTCCCCCTTATCAGCAAGGGGTCAGGGCCTATCACAGGGATAGCAAACCCCATGTTCTCCCCCTTGTCACAAAGATCACCCAGGATTGCTTGATGGCCACCTTCCTTTAGAGCCACTGGAATCTCCCAGATCTGGGAGTGATGTTCAGTATTCCAACTGCAACAGACATGCCTCCCACCTGAGTGGAATCCTCACTGGGCTCATTTGACTCGAGAGAGATTAATCTAGACACCTTGGCCTGATCACTTTCCCCTCGGGTAGCACGTTGCACTCATCTGGGACCTCTTGGGATATGTCATCACCCTCTTTAGGGATTGCCCTGTTCAAGCCATCTCCTACAGTCCCCTTCAGCTCCTTGTCCCTTGCCACTACAAGAAAATCATTCTCAGTATGCTGGAAACCCATCTCATTAAGTGACTGCCCCTCAGCTCCCAGAATTCTGGTCTGCTGCCCTACAGATGATGCATCGTCTCGATAACTGGACATCTCAGACATACCCATAGATGATTCTCCCTCTTCAGAGGTTAGCAATTTACTTGTGGGAACAACCACCAAACCCCTTGTCGGAGCTTCATTGTCAATCATCACCTCCTGGTCCACACTATAATTCTCCACTAGGACACAAATCTCACCTAGCAAGTCCTTGGCAGAGCCTTTTTTCCCTGAAGTGACTTGAAGGTCCAGATCTTTGCCTTGGGTTTTATCATGCACTCTCTTGTGCTTCCTATCACATTCATCTTCAGAGTCAGGATCCTCCTCATCTCCTTCTTCTCCCTCACTATCTCTATGTGGTGGAAAGGGGGGGAGAAGGCTTGTCTTTGTATTTTTCAGAGACAAATCTGATTTCATAGCCAAATTTGTTGAAGAAAATCCTCACAAACCCCCTGAATTTAAGAGGGTCTCTGCAGTTTAGTTTAACCCTGATTGGTCCATTTCTAATTAAGCTCAACTCATCCACCACTAAAGGCTCCCCTGCCAAAGTGGCAACCTTCATGACCACATCTTCTTTGCAAGCAATAGCAGGTAGACCAAAGATCTTGACCCAGGTAGATTGAAGTAACTCTACAGCATCAGGGTCCAGGTTGGATTTCAGGATTTTCACCTTTATCCCATGCACACTCGGCAAGATTTCAGAGATTTTTTAGAAGGATTCCAAGGTCTTTTTGTCAGGAAAAATAGCAGTATACTCTCTTGCCTCCACTTGTTTCACCTGTCATTCCCACTTATTGCTGATCAGGTTTCGCTCCCAGTCGGCAAGAGAGACCGATTCTTATCTCGACAAGCAGTAGCACATGTTAAGAAATGAAACCTAGACAAAGCAACCAGCGGGCATGACAGAAGTAATCAAAAGCCCATGGTTTAATCAGGTGTAAGGACTGTCATTTTCTTTGGTTATACTTGGAAGCTAGCTAGCACAGGCTAGTGCAAGCACCACTACGTACGTGACATCTATATATATCATATGTCGCAACAGATTTAAAGAAATGTTTTGAGAAGTTTTTGGAATCACAAATATACAAACTTGCAGTATTGTCTAAAACAAAAGATAATGAAATGCTGTATATGAATATCACAATTCGTGTGGACATACCTAGGAGGCCAAAGGCAAATGCCCAGGGATGCTGCATCGACAGTCCCATTGTGATACAAGGGGGAAAGGAGGTCGTCACAAAAACTCGACAATAAAAGCTATAGAACTGAATTTTCAGTTGCTGAGCTTGTTTGTTTTTCACTAGAGCTTCTCTTCCTAACAACCCTTGGCCCCTGCGGGAGAGAAGAGAGAGCTCTGAGGAGGAGCTAGTGCTCTGTGTTGGCTGAAACTCTTGCAAGGGTTGGCAGGCTGTGGTGGCCTTTATATAGGTACGAGCCGGTGTGTCATGCATGCCTAGGTATGCATGGTATGGTGTGATTGTGTGGGCAGGGAATGCAATCTCTCCAATCACACAGAAAACAAAAAAAACTAGAAATTGAGAAAACGTCCTTTTCTCTAGTAGCTTTTTAGAGGATTTTTATGTCCATGAAAAACACTAGTTGATTTGTTGGCCCATTTTAATAGAGAGACGATAATCAAGGCCATGCCAAAAAGTTGGCGGCTTTCTCTCCACACATTAGGCTATAATAGATGATGAACTAGTGCATGGTTCGACATTCTAAATTGTTGAGCACTGCTGGTGGATCTCCCGGACCTCAGTTTGTTCTCTTTTGATAAAGCAAGAGCCACCGCACAACACAAAATCACATGAGATCCCCACCCAACTATGGAACTATGGAGACCACTTTATTGGTGTTTATTATTATTGTTTTACTACTGAGTGATATC
The DNA here is from genome assembly GCA_008808055.3 of Sporobolus alterniflorus. NCBI lineage: Eukaryota > Viridiplantae > Streptophyta > Magnoliopsida > Poales > Poaceae > Sporobolus > Sporobolus alterniflorus. The sequence goes on from VSTD030002507.1 coordinate 8,858, forward strand.
TGTCAAACAAAAATAGTAATTTTAGCAGGTTCACTGGAAAGTAATATGAAATATGAAAAAATTGTGGTCCCAACCACATTAATCTGAGATGTTAATTTTCAAGAATGGATTGATAAATGACTGTTACATATTTGGGTATGTTATTACTAATAATTAAAATTAATATCAACTTTTGTAGTAAATCATGCAACTAACGAACAGAAGAGAAACAATTGTTCCAAATGTATCAACCAAAAACGTAAATTTGTGATATTTTGTGTCTACACTCGTAATTGTAACAATAGTCAACCTACAGTTGATCTATGTGCGCATGCATATATATACATCTAGATATTTGTTCTATATGTACATCTAGATATTTGTTCTATTTTCCTGTCACATGGATGCTGTTAGTGGACTGGCTTTAACCCTTTTCCATTTCTATGTTGCTTGACTCCCAATGAACTCGATCATTAATGATTACCACATTTTTCATAGCTACAAACTATAAGCATCTAGATCTAACAATTCGGATGATGCATGATTCTAATTACTACAACATCATCCGCCTGTTGTTCTAGAGTGTAAGTTTCTCCAAGATGTGTCCCTAGTTAAATATTTTCTATTTATCCATTTAAAATATTTTGTAATAAAAAGATTTATTTGTCACATGAAAGTGTACTAGCATAAATACTTGTTTATAAGGAAGTACTATCTTACTTCTATATGTTGTTTTATCTACAAAAATCGAGATAGTTTTTCACAGCTAACTGGAGCCATTTCAGTATGTGCAAACTTACAACAGCGGCATATTTCCAGGTAGTTTCGTGTGGTAGACGTCCATGAACATCCATCAGGGAGATAGTTTGTTTTTTGACTACCCCTTCACCATGATTGTTGGCGGCAAATTAAAGTGGTTGATTAAAAATAGGTCTCACAGGACCAATGAACGGCTTCTAATGATCCGTTTTTGGAAAACTATCAGCGGGATGTGATCTGAACCACTGAAATTTGATCTGCTTTTTCTACACATTTACATCCTTTAATTTTTTATCAACGTGTTGTTCTCATATACCATACGTATGCACCGGACATGACATAAATGCGGAGCGGAGGCTTGATTGTCCGTGCACGTAACCTCCCACACTCTTCGGTCAACAGTGTTCTTCCTTTTATGTTCCACATGGGTTAATCGTTTAATTTTCTTTTGTTCCATCTCTTTCAAGTGTGCTAAATATCTCCAACTATATTTCATAAATATATAATTTAATATATCAATCGAGGAAAAATGAATCACTGAACTTAATTTATAATCATTTCTTATCTTACAGCGGCCACTTCTATTTCAAAGAGCCAAGTTTCATTACGGGCTTATGCTCATATAGATGGCGTGTCTTCAAAAGAGTAAGTTTTAAAATAGTACAAGTATTTACACTTGAGTAACAAAAAAACTATAACTTTTAAGTTGACTTTTTTAGAAACGACATGCTACTATTTGCACCCTTTGCAACACAAAAAGATACAATATTTGTAGAGTCAGGCCCACTCGGCAGTCACTATTCGGGTGCAAATAGTCATACTATTCTAAAGTTTACTCGTAAAAAAACTAATGGAAGAAACCTCTTACTATTTAAACAAAAAAGGCACTTTACTTTCCTCTTTATTTATGCCATGGTGAAAATAAAGTGCTAAGTGATTTGGACCAAAAGAAGGAACCATATTTTTTTAGAAAATGGAACATAGTTCTGGCCTCTACAAAATGTATACACCATTCAATTTATTAGAAAGTAATAGCACCACATGCTGATGTAGGGGGATAAATTCAACAACCGGAGTTCAAAATTTGCAATCTCTAGAGCAACAACCTCTAAAGATGAGCTCATTCGCCAAAGCAACACCTTTATTGTCACATCATGTCGTAGCTAGGACAAGAAGCGCAGTCAGTATGTTTATCTAAAAAGGGTCTGCATAAATAAAGAATATTTGGTTTTGTTAAATATTATGTCATTACTACATCTCCATATTGCTCGACATAACGCAACAACTCCTGCCAAATTGATCTTTTTCTGATTATCATCTTGATTGTGAAGCCAATTCCCTAGCATATGGGAAATTGACCTTGACGGTGTGAAACCTGTTACAAGATAAACAATTATCCATATTTCTTTTGCATGGTGACAATCAAGAAGAAAATCTTTCCATATTCCTTGATAGATTGTATTTCTTTAGGATAACTCCTCGTTAGAGATACCAAAAGAAAATCTTAATCTGGAAAGGAATTTTAAGTTTCCAATCAAACTTGTGATAGAAAGGAGCATTCTGATTCACCATGTGTAGATACATAGAGCAGATAGAGAAAATACCATTTGTATTTATTAGGTTCCATCTAAACTGTCTCTCCCCTACTCTAAGGTTACGATGGTTATCTTTTCAACCAAATCAAGACATTCACAGAGTTTTTCACTGACCAAACCTCTTCTAAATGAGATATTATATTGTTCAGCATTCATCACTCTTGCCACCAAAGCATGCATGTGGTTGATGAGCAATATTGTAAATGGTGGGATATTGGTCTATGAGACTTTGGCCTACCATGTATCCTACCAAAATCTTGTTTGAGTAAGAAGGAACTGTATAACAATCAATATATATATGCAAAAAGGCTTGCTTCAGGCCTAGCTTTCGGTTGGAACTTGGTACCCTGACGATTATTTTAATTTGGAAGGGGATTGCAAAAAGGCATGAGAGTATATGACCCGGCCGTAGAACGATTCACATATGTCGAGGTCTTAATTGATCCTGCGGCTGGCAGCGTTTGCCAAATTGTTGCTGTGAACATGTGCACTGCACCAAACATATCTCCCCCAGGTCGCTCCACTCGGGCGACTCGGGGGTACACAAACCCTAGCTGCAGCCACCCCTGACCCA